>JACEEZ010017360.1:0-5000 GCA_016584305.1 Chionoecetes opilio
CTTTTTTCCCCCCCCTTTTTTTTTTTTTCCCCCCCTTTTTTCTCTCTCTTTTTTTCTTTCTCCCTTTCCTTTTCCCCTTCTCTTTTCTTTTCCCCCCCTTTTCTTTTCTCTCTCTCTCTCCTCTCTCTCCTCTTCTCTCATTGTCTATCTATTAAGTACCCTGTCTTATTATATCTCCCATTCTCTTTTTTTCCTCTCACTCTCATTCTCTTTTTATTATGTCTTCTCTCTTCTTTTTCCCATTTTCCCTCTTCCATTCTCCTTTTTATTCTCTTATTCCTCTCTCTCTCTGTCTCTCTCTCTCTCTCTGTCTCTCTCTCTCTCTCTCTCTTCGTCTCTCTCTCTCTCTTCCTTCTCTCTATCTCTCTCTCTCTCTCTCTCTCTCTCTCTCTCTCTCTCTCTCTCTCTCTCTCTCTCCTCTCTCTCATCTCTCTCTCTCTCTTTTCTCTCTCTTCTCTCTCTCTCTCTCTCTCTCTCTCTCTCTCTCTCTCTCTCTCATTGTCTATCTTATTAAGTAACCCTGTCTTATTATATCTCCCATTCTCTTTTTTTCCTCTCACTCTCATTCGCTCTTATTATGTCTTCTCTCATTCTTTCTCCCATTTTCCCTCTTCCCATTCTCTTTTTATTCTCTTATTCTCTCTCTCTCTCTCTCTCTCTCTCTCTCTCTCTCTCTCTCTCTCTCTCTCTCTCCTTCTCTCTCTCTCCTCTCTCTCTCTCTCTCCCCTCTCTCTCTCTCTTCCTCTCTCTCTCTCTCTCTCTCTCTCTCTCTCTCTCTCTCTCTCTCTCTCTCTCTCTCTCTCTCTCTCTGACGACATTTTATTGATAAACTTGCGGTCAAGTCGGCTTGAGAAGGGAACACTTGATGACGGTTTGTCCGGTTTGTCCTAGGGGACAAGTTGGACAAGGGACAAGATGACTTGTGTTTTTATGACTTGGGACGCAAATGTCTTGTGGGTCAAATGACTGCATTCACACTCGCCTCAGTATTATATGACATGTAACCCCTAAAACACCGCGTTCCCGACGGGTCCCTAGGTTTGTTTTGGAGGGGGAGGGGGGGATAACTGCAAAATGAGGCATTTACGACGATTTTTAATGTGACCATTATTCTTAACACATCAAAATACATGGGAAAAGAGTACTTTTGGCCTCGTACTCAATTACTGGTTGCAAGTACCAGTCTACCTTATGGAGGAGGGACATTTTATAGTTTCGTAATTTCCATTCATAATTTACACTGCGGCTCCATCAGTACTGTTTTTTGCCAAGTTTGAGGTCAAGCTCTTCTCGAATTCAGGGTTGCCGACCTCTGTTCTGGTGTGTGTAGATTACTTTTCAAGGTTTGTAGTCCTTGCACCGGTGAAGAATAAAACGGCTGCGACTGTAGCCCATGCATTAATTACTCACCTTTCCTGCCCTTATTCCACACCAAGAGTATTACTCTGTGATAATGGCGCACAGTTCCGTAATGCTTTGCTTGCGGAGATTTGTACAATGTACAATATTAAGCAGACTTTCACGGTCGCATACCATCTAAGCTCGAATGGGCTGGTGGAGCGCGTTGACAGGAAGATCCTTGATGCGTTAAATTAATCTTCCAGACCATTTCATCATTCCTGATTTTATGCAGTCAAAACATAGCCATTATCGATTATATCAACAATATGTTGTCACTTTTTACATCCAGTCACCCGTTTTTAAATGAGCGGCAATCAAAATCTGTAAATTCCCCGAGCTCTCAAAACACAACTGGCGGCCAGCAGACGACGGACCATGGCTCGGTGACGTCACTCTAGGCGGCCTCCCAGCCCCGCGCTAATATAAATACACGTAAAACTAGAAAAAAATATAGTACATGAAGAAATTTGGGTGTTTTTGATGGATTTATTTTGTGATATGACATATACTTGCATCCTTTATGGGTGCAGCAAGAAAGCTGTGCCTTGCCAGAGAAGTTTGCACACGTATACGACCAATACAGCCACGATAAATGTGTAGAAAATGTTGGTGAGTCGGACAGATTGGAATGGAGGGCCATCGCAACGGGATGAAGGTGCGGAACATGGGTGGGTGTTGGTGGTGGTTATGTGGGTGGGAACGGGGGAGGGTGTTGGTTGTAGGGGAAGGGGATGGGTGTTGGAAGTGGGGATGTGGGTGGGTGTTGGGGGAAGGGGATGATCGTTGGAAGTGAGGATGTGGGTGGGTGTTGGGGAAGGGGATGAGTGTTGGAAGTGGGGATGTGGGTGATAACGGGGTGGGTGTTGGGGGAAGGGGATGAGTGTTGGAGGTGGGGATGTGGGTGTTTGTTGGGGGAAGGGGATGAGTGTTGAAAGTGGGGATGTGGGTTTTTGTTGGGGAAAGGGGATGATTGTTGGAAGTGGGGATGTGGGTGGGTGTTGGGGGAAGGGGATGAGTGTTGGAAGTGGGGATGTGGGGGGAACAGAGGTGGTGTTGGGGGAAGAGGATGATTGTTGGTGGTGGTGATGTGGGTGGGAACAGGGGTGGGTGTTGGGGAAGGTCATGAGTGTTGGTGGTGGGGATGTGGGTGGGAACGGGGGTAGGTGTTGGGGAAGGGGATGAGTGTTGGTGGTGGGATGTGGTTGGGAACGGGGGTGGGTGTTGGGGGGGAGGGGGATGAGTGTTGGTGGTGGGGATGTGGGTGGGAACGGGGGTGGGTGTTGGGGGAAGGGGATGAGTGTTGGTGGTGGGGATGTGGGTGGGAATGGGGTGGGTGCTGGGAGAAGGGGATGAGTGTTGGTGGTGGGGATGTGGGTGGGAACGGGGGTGGGTGTTGGGGGAAGGGGATGATTGTTGGAAGTGGGGATGTGGGTGGGAAAAGGGGTGGGTGTTGGGGGAAGGGGATGCTTGTTGGTGGTGGGGATGTGGGTGGGAACGGGGGTGGGTGTTGGGGGAAGGGGATGAGTGTTGGTGGTGGGGATGTTGGTGGGAATGGGGGTGGGTGCTGGGAGAAGGGGATGAGTGTTGGTGGTGGGGATGTGGGTGGGAAAAGGGGTGGATGTTGGGGAAGGGAATGAGTGTTGGTTGTGGGGATGTAGGTGGGAACGGGGGTGGGTGTTGGGGGAAGGGGATGAATGTTGGTGGTGGGGATGTGGGTGAGAAAGGGGGTTGGTGTTGTGGGATGTGAGTGGGTGGGTGTTGGGGATCAAGTAGGGTGAATAATGGCAGATTCTTGAAGGACTTCATCATCTCTCTCTCTCTCTCTCTCTCTCTCTCTCTTCCTCTCTCCTCCTCTCTCTCTCTCCTCTCTCTCTCTCTCTCTCTCTCTCTCTCTCTCTCTCTCTCTCTCTCTCTCTCTCTCTCCTCCTCTTCTCTCTCTCTCTCCTCCTCTCTCTCTCTCTCTCTCTCTCTCTCTCTCTCTCTCTCTCTCTCTCTCTCTCTCTCTCTCTCTCTCTCTCTCTCTCTCTCGGTGAAATACCTACTCTGACGTCATCAATAATATTCGCGGGCCGGTTGGAACGAAGAAACAATTTTCCCGCGCTTTTTACAGAAGTCGTATTTTCACGGAAATAAGACGTGGAAATGAATATTTTTTTGTGGATTAGGTGTTTTGAATGAACATTCAACATATTCATGTAAAAAAAATGGTTCTGGACGATTACTTTAAGACCTCTCGTAAACAGTTTGCACGACAATTGGGAAGATTGGTTACAATACGTGACGGATTTCATTAATAGTTCAGTTTGCGAGTCCATGGGCAAGTCTCCTCACTACATACTTTATGGTGCATATAAACGGATGCCATATGACCTAGTAAGGCCAGGCCGAGTAAACCTGTGTATAACATCGATAGCTATCTGGATCAACATTTGCCATGTCTTTACTAATATACACAAAAGGGTCAAGGAAAGGCTACAAGCTTCTCGTGCCGAGATGATGGCACAACAACATAAGCATGCGGTTCCTATTACTATAAGAATTGGCGATACCGTAATGGTTCAAACTCCGAGTAGGAATTCCAAGTTGGAGCCGAAATTCTTTGGCCCACGCATTATTGTTGGTGAGAAGCATGGCAATAAGTTTGAGGTATTGGATCCATTTCGTAATACAGTCGAGATAATTCATAATGACAGGTTAAAGAAGACAAAAGCCCGAAGGGACCCGGCTTTTGCTAAATGTGCTTACCTACCTGCACGCACTTCCCCTAATCCAGTTACCACTAACACCATGCACGGCTATAATCTACGACCCCGAGTCTAATATAACTACTTTTCTTTCACGTCATGCTATGTGAAATGCATGTATTGCATGTTATATTCATTATAGACCTTCGGAAGGATCGACTGACCTTCATGAAGCTAATCTTGTTGCATGCCAACCATGATAGGCTCCATTCCTTTGCATGCCCAAACAAAGCGAGACCTTGTCAATGCTTTTGACAGGGTGTCTAAGTTTTTATTTGGGACAGCTATGGATGAACATGTCCGAGACTTGCAGGAGGACTACTCTCGACTGGTTACTATTTTGGCGCCTAACCTAAGGGTTTATTAACATTAACAGTAAAAGGTTGGAAATTCTTGATATTGATCTCCGACACCTTTGAATATTTGAATCGCCTTTACCTATTAACAGGCCAATCAGCTTAATAGAGTGCTGAACAGTGCAATTGTGCGTTTAGATGCTCTCAACTTATTTTAATTTATTCGACCAACTTTACTGGTTTTAGAATTATCAGTCAATGTGGTCGCTTCCAATAAAGCGGAGCTAATCCAAACATGGTAGATGCAGCTGGTGGGAGAGTAAACGCGAGTCATTTCCTTGTGGAGGATTTCTTACATACACTAAACATTGGTCAAGATGAATTCAATTTGCAACCCTTGTTCAGACAGGATGCTATTCAGCACTACTATCCGGTCTTATAAGCAAAGCTTACCATGGATTTTATTGTAGTGCATGTCCCCTTTAAGTCATCAGAGATTTTTGAGGTTTATCGGGTGGAACCTTTTCATTTTTCTGTTAATCAGACATGTACACGACTT
>JACEEZ010017360.1:10000-40000 GCA_016584305.1 Chionoecetes opilio
CTCTCTCTCTCTCTCTCTCTCTCTCTCTCTCTCTCTCTCTCTCTCTCTCTCTCTCTCTCTCTCTCTCTCTCTCTCTCTCTCTCTCTCTCTCTCTCTCTCTCTCTCTCTCTCTCCTCTCTCTCTCTCTCTCTCTCTCTCTCTCTCTCTCATTTCAGTATATTAACCTAATATTTGTAATTTTGTATAATGTAATTATAATTGTTGTGCTTCTAAACAGTCAATTACAATTACAAATACAACTACTTTATGATTTTAAAGCTCAATTACAATTAATTGTAAATTAAAATATACAATTACAATTACAGTTACCCCAAAAATGTGTAATTAATTACATTCCAATTAAATTACAATTACAATTACTCCAAGCCTGGTTGTTGACTTACCAGGCGTGAAACCAGACTTCCCAAGTCTCTGATGCTTCAGCAGATGACTTTTTTTTTCTTTTTTTTTTTCTTTTACATATGTGCATATAGCGCCTGTAGGCAGTGGTGACCCAGGGCTCGGATGGTAGGCTCTGGAGGCTCACTTGAGGGCTCTGTTGGTTGTTGGTCCTCGCCCGTGGTGGCGCAGGCAGGATTCTTATAGTGACGCCTGTGATTAGAGGCTCATGCCGCCCCTCTGTGTTCTCCGATGCACTTGCAATATGAATTTTTTTTTTTTTTTTTTTTTTTCCTATTGCTTTCTCTTAAGAGAAAAATATAAAATAACGGGCTAAATATAAAGCCCGTCAGAGTGTTCGGTATTTATGAATGTTAACGGGGGGGAGGGTAGGAGGAAACAAGGGCAGCGAGCGTAGGTAAAGGTGAGGAGGCAATGACACGTGCAGCCCGTACATATTCCGGCTCTGGGGAGGCAGGGATCAGATGACGAAGTGAGTGGGATGCTGGGCAGTGGAGCAAGTAGTGCTCAAGGGGATTTTGTGGCTCTGCGAAACAGTGAGGACAGGGGGCAGGGGCGTCACCAAGTATTTGGGTGGAGCAATGGAAGCCGAGCCTTAAGGCCCGTCTACACTATCAGTGGGCACCTGTGGTTTTGGAGCATAGTGACGGCGAGTACCCGGAAAATGATAGTGTAGACGCAAACAACTGAAGCACCATCCCTGACCGAGGCGAACGTTCATGAGCGAGCTAAATATTCGGGCGTGGCCACGTGAGTTACATCCCAGTAGTGTTACCAGATGCACAGAAACGTCTGCGTTGAACTAGACAGTTAATCTCCATGCCAGACGTTCTGGTGTATGGGTTATACAGTGTGAAATTAGTAGAACGTTGATAGTTATGGAGCATACGGTCTGCAAATCCCTGGGATGTACCTGGTACGTATGTACGATGTATCGTAGTATTCCACAGGGTTGATAATGGCCCATGTTATCTGGCGCAACTGCACGCCAGTACCTATTGCTCAACCAACACGGGCAGCAGCTACCCGCACACTGGATAGGGGAGAACGTAGGGGACTCAGTACAGTGTGAACGGGCAAACTGCTGGTCGGTGGTCTCTGCCATCCTTCACCACTATCCCTCAAAACTGCTGAGTTAAATGCTCGAGCACCATAGGTGGCCACTGATAGTGTAGACGGGTCTTTAGTCGGACCAGCTGTCGTAGAGTTGATGGGCAGGGCATGTGGGTGTTCTTAGGCCACTCGACGATGCAGAAATGTTTTGGTTTTCTTCGGGGATCGAACTTGGGTCACCGAGAACGCCAGTCGGAGACGCTAACCACTCCGCTACCCTACACCCTGCGGTAGACTGTGGATCCTTGTCAGCAATAGATGGGTAAGCACTTTGCCTGCCATGCTGATCAGTGTAATACCGCGGTAATTGTTCTAGTCCTGACAGTCCCCTTTCCCTTTCCAGATAGGGACGACCAGCCCCCTTTTCCACTGCCCAGCATCCCACTCACTTCGCCATCTGATCCCTGCTTCCCCAGAGCCGGATTATATACCGTGCACGTGTAGTTGCCTCCTCTCCCTTACTTACGTTCGCTGCCCTTGTTTCCTCGTACCCTCCCCCCCGTTAACATTTATAAAAACCGAACACTCTGACTGGCTTTCTACTTAGCCAGTGCTTTTCTCTTAAGGAAAGCAATAAGGAAAAAAAAATCCGGTCATGGTCCGGAATGGTACCTGATTGCCACACGGTAGTCAAGACAATGCAACCCGCGGATCGTGGCCTCATTTCTAGCTTTGAGCAGCTCCGCACTGATATTACAAGCACCAGCTGCCTTTCCACCCCTCAACTTTCCTATATATACAGCCTCTCTGACTTTGTCAAGAGAGGGGGGTGCGTACCGTAACCGTAACTCAGTGGTATGAAGCCCCTACTTGAGGGTCCAGCGTGAACAACTGCCCAAAATACTTCGCCCAACAAGCCATCTGCCCATCTCATAAGTTTCAACGCTGTTTAGAATATTTTTTTTCAATTTTATTTCATTGATTTATATATTTGCCCACCTTTTTAATTTACTTGTGTGTGGTCACGGCATTGATGCCGCAGGGGGTACATACTAATATAATAATACAGAGGTTAATTCATTAAGGTGATGTAAACGTTGTAAAGTATTTGATTAAAATCTGGAAGCGGGGTAGTGGCAGTGAACTCGACATGTTTACGTGTGTCTGTGATACCTAATCCCCGCACACTAATTGGCTGCTTTTAGCTTGTTTTTAAGAGCGGTGGCGGTGGTGGTGAGTTAATGACGTTTTCCAGCCTGGATATAACCGTAATAACGAAGACCAATCCACACACTCTGTCTTGTCAATCCTCTTAGTATTGTAGCACTCGAGTGATGTGTATCCTAATAACATCGTAAAGAATACACGATCAACTTCTGCCTCCTACTCTTTCCATCCATTTTCTCGTGACATGATGCTCGTGACCTCCTTCGTCGCAAATAGTATTATTAAATCCAATACTGTTTTACCGAACTGCAATGGATCATGATTTTCAGAGTGAACGAAAAGACAAATAAGAAGTTAAAATCGTCAATATTTTTGCTCTGAATTCACAACCATATGGCGAAGGTAGCCAAGGTTTTGTCTCCTCGGACATCTTAACTTAATTTTGAGACTTGAAATCATTAGTAGAGTGAAGTGTTGGCAGCAGTTCTTCGGTCCCCCTCCTGCTGTCCCGCCATCACAGGAGTCACACGTTTGCATAACTTAATTCATTTTACATCAAGGCCGATGGGAAAGCTTTGCGTTGGCTTGTGCTCGTTGATTACATTGATACAGTTTTATTCCTCTCTCTCTCTCTCTCTCTCTCTCTCTCTCTCTCTCTCTCTCTCTCTCTCTCTCTCTCTCTCTCTCTCTCTCTCTCTCTCTCTCTCTCTCTCTCTCTCTCTCTCTCTCTCTCTCTCTCTCTCTCTCTCTCTCTCTCTCTCTCTCTCTCTCTTCTGTATGTGAGTGTATGTGTGTGTGTTTGTTTGTTTGTGTCTCTCTCTTTCTCTCTCTGCGTGTGTGTGTGTGTGTGTGTGTGTGTGTGTGTGTGTGTGTGTGTGTGTGTGTGTGTGACAGACTGTGTGTGTGTGTGTGTTGTGTGTGTGTGTGGTGTGTGTGTGTGTGTGTGTGTGTGTGTGTGTGTGTGTGTGTGTGTGTGTGTGTTCACCCACAGTCCTGTCCACGCGAGCTGAACTCGCGATCGTCAGTTTTCACCCACTTGGAAAGAGCTTGGAGCTTGCAGGACAAGGAGCTTTGGGTAATGCTGGGACCTCACACACAACACACACCTTATCCCTTTGCTCAAGAGGGACAGTAACCACCAGCATTTGTCATTGCAAAATCACCGGGAGCGATTGAGGTCGGGGATGGAACCCGGGGGTGTGTGTGTATTTTAACATGTAATTCATAGTAATTACATTAAACTCTAATGAACCATGATTTATCTTTAAAATACACAGTTAATGTATATTAATATTTGTCTATCTCCTCACACACCACACACACCCCATCCCCTTGCTAAAGGGGGACAGTAACCGCCCGTATTTATCATTGAAAAATCCCCAGGAGCGAACGGGTTCGGGGATCGAACCCGTGTGTGTGTGTATATTCTAACATGTAATACATAATAATTACATTAACTAATGAACCATGATTTCTCTTTAATACACACTGTTCATGTATATCAATAATTGTCTATCTATGTGCGTGTACGTGTATATCTATGGGGAGTATGGGGAGGCGGTAACGGAGTAGTTAGCGTCTCCGACTGGCGTTCTCGGTGATCCGAGTTCGATCCCCGAAGAAAACCAAAACCTTTCTGCACCGTCGAGTGGCCTATGAACACCCACATGCCCTGCCCATCAACTCTACCTTCGATTGCAAGTGCATCGGAGGACACATGGGGCGGTATGAGCCTCTAATCACAGACGTCACTATAAGAATCCTGCCTGCGCCACCACGGGCGAGGACCAACATCAGAGCCCTCAAGTGAACCTCCAGAGCCTACCATCCGAGCCCTTGGTCACCACTGCCTACAGGCGCTATAGGCACAAATGAAGAAAAATATATATATATATATATATATATAGATATATATATATATATATATATATATATATATATATATATATATATATATATATATATATATATATATATATATATATATATATATATATATATATATATATATATATATATATATATATATATATATATATATATATATATATATTTATATACACTTGTCCATCTATCTATAACTATAAAATATTTACCTTCTTTTCATTTTATGTTTAAACTTCCTGATTTCCACTTACCACACAATGTGCCATCCATTATCTAAGCTACGTATTTCAGTACCAATACGGAGTTTGTGTTGAATATAGTACCGTGCATGTGTTTGACTCTCAATATATCGTACCTATCATACGTGTAGCACCTGAGTAATTGCAACCAACTTTAGCCGTTCATAAGGGTTGTGTCATGGGTACATGATTTTTCCTCATATTGTTGTGGTGAATTTTGTTTTGCCCCCGCCACGCATGAACATAAGAAGAGATAAACATCAGAAGATAAGGAAGCTACAAGAGGCCGCGAGGCCTACACGTGGTAGTTCCTGTCACCTAACACTACCTACATCCACCTTTCATCCCCATCCATGAACCTATCCAGCTCCTCTTTAAAGCTCCCTAATGACTCCGCACTAACTACCTGTCTACTGAGACCATTCCATTCATTCACCACCCTATTTGTGAACCAGTTTTTCCCTATTTCCTTTCTAAATCTACGCTTTTCCAGCTTGAATCCGTTACTTCTTGTTCTACCCTGGTTAAAAGCCGTAAGAACTTTTCCTACCTCTCCTTTATTAAATCCCTTTATCCACTTAAAAAAAATTATCAGATCGCCCCTTACTCTGCGTCTTTCGAGTGAATGTAATTTTAATAACTTCAATCTTTTCTCATAACTAAAGTTACGCATCCCTTGTATCATTTTGGTCATCCTTCTCTGCACTGTTTCTAACAATGCTATATCTATCCTGTAATATGGAGACCAAAACTGAACCGCATAGTCTAAGTGAGGTCTGACTAGAGGCAGATAAAGCTTTAGAATAACTTCCGCACTTTTACTTTTAACACTTCTGGTAATGAATCCTAATACTCTACTTTTAACACTTCTGGTAATGAATCCTAATACTCTATTAGCTCTATTTCTGGGGTCAATACATTGTTTCCTAGGTCGGAGGTCTGGGCTCACCCTCACTCCAAGATCTTTTTCACCTTCTGATCGTTTCAGCGATATATTGCTTATGGTGTATCTATTACCAGGGTTTTTTTCTACCAACATTCATAACGCTGCATTTATCAATATTAAATTCCATTTGCCACCTGACTGCCCACTCGTTAAGTTTATCTAAGTCTCCCTGCAATATGTTTACATCAGACTGTGATCCAATAATCCTACCTAACTTAGTATCATCAGCAAATTTGCTGATATCACTGCTAATCCTACTATCCAAGTCGTTGATGTAAATCAAAAATAGTAAAGGACCCAAAACAGAGCCTTGTGGAACTCCACCTGTCACCAGTCCCCATTCCGATTTAGAACCATTAATTGTAACCCTTTGTTGCCTATTACTTAGCCAAGCTCTGATCCAATGAAGAACCTTCCCATCTATTCCATGAGCCCTAACCTTATTTAAGAGTCGCGCGTGTGGTACTTTGTGAAATGCCTTACTAAAGTCCAGATATATTATATCATAATCCTTATCATTATCTGCCGTCTCATAAACTTTCCTATAAAAACTCAATAAATTGATGAGACATGACCTACCCTTGGTGAATCCATGTTGTGAATCATTGATCAAACTATGTTTATCTAAGTGCTCTCTAATGTTTTTTGCAATAATAGATTCCAATAATTTACCCACCGCTGATGTTAGACTTACGGGTCGATAATTTGACTTTAGTCGTCTGTCTCTCTTCTTAAATATGGGAACAACATTTCCTTTCCTCCACAATAATGGCACATCGCCTATCTCAACCGATTTCCTAAAAATGTGCACTAAAGACTCACTAATAACCTCCTTGCATTCCTTTAATACCCTGGGATACACTTCATCTGGTCCTGGCGATTTAAAAATTTTCATTTTATCTATAGTAGCATGGCTACTTATATTGTTTCTCCTACCCTGCCCCAAAGTCTAAATAGAGTTAAGTTAGTTCACGCGCAGGGGGTGACGTCATGCTGTCTCAATGGGTACGAAATCTCAGAAAACGGAGCTATTAACGGGGAAACCTGTATTTTCATCCCTTTTTGTCACACATGAACACTTGTCTTTTTATTTATTAATTATTATCACATTGGGTGCTACTATAGTGCAAATGTCTTGGTAGACCGCACGCTATAGTAGCATTTCACATTGTTTATTTTATATGAAGTAATGTTGTCCTTAGGCATACCATAAAGAAATAGTATAGTTTACGTAAAAATATTGACGTTTTCTCTAAAATAATAAGTTTACGTTTTCTTTTACAAAAGTTAAGGTACACTATTTTATTTACATCGAAAAATTGCAAACGCTCTTATCCATATCTCCTATATTTACCTATTATAATCCCTTGATATAATCGCAAATCCCTTGTGATCCTTCGTACATATTCCGTAATCATCAAATTCAGCTTTAATCCTTTGTAATTCGGTTATTTCCCATTTCCCTTTATTTAATATCAATAAGGAACTAAATCCTAGTCTTATACAAAGGAATTCAATTTTTTGGGATTTTTTCCAAGAAGGCCGCCACCTCTAATCCCCTTCCCCCTATTCAACGTTACTAAGGACTAGAGTCCTATTAATTAACATAGCAATTTCACTCAACGGACTCTTGATTTGAAGGCAGCGTGACGTCATTGCGCCGCACGACCAAATTTTGGTCAAAATTGAACTGACTTATTATTTTTAGATTTTGTTCTGCCCTACGCTGCAGATGCCAGAGTGAAAATTTGTTCTGGCCCGTTACCTGTAGATAAATTGGCTGCATTTACGGGCTAGCTGAATGTGTCAGGAGATTAAAACATGTTTTAAGAAGTTGTTTAGTAAAAGTAAAGCATACAGTAAAATGTCATAGGAGACGTATTGAGTGTGTAAGGTGACGCCAGAGCAGGGATTCAGAGAGAGTTAAAGACCACTAGTGTTAGCTTAACAACATCCCTCTATTTCTACACCCTGGTGTTAACGGGTATTCACAGACGAGACATGGCAGTGGCCGTACATGGTTCTTCAAAGCTGAGTGGCTGAGCGACTACAATGACATCACAGCCTCGCCAGCGAATCACATAGTATTTCTCAAAAAGTTTCAGCCAATCACAAGGCTTCCACGCTCTCAGCTCTGTTTACAACTTTATCGTCCACACCAAAATCAGCTGTCCGTACTTAATTCTCAAAAAGTATGTCATTCCATGATTCCTTCTTTCCCTGTGTCACCTCCGTCGCTTCGGCAACACCTGTTCCCACCTCCACACCCGCAACTGTAGTTCAATTCCTTGTATTCTTCAGCTATTCCATCATTCCTTCTTTCTCTGTATTACCTCCGTCGCTTCGACAACACCTGTTCCCACCTCCACACCTGCAACTGTGGTTTAGTTCCTTGTATTCTCCAGCTATTCCATCATTCCTTCTTTCCCTGCCACACCCCCGGCTAACACCCGGTACCCATTCACTGCTGGGTGGACAGGGGCTCTGGTTTTAATTAAGGAAAAGTGCACACCACATACGTGTAGGTGCAGTCTGCCACAGAGCCATGCGTGGTGCTGTCTGGCATCTCTACTCGGGTCGAGATGCCGCTCTCACCACTCATGACACATCCCCACAGAACAAAATCACCACAAGCGCCTGGGTTTGTTATATGGCCTAATTTCGTTTGTATACTTGCCCTTTTCAGTTCTTGAGTCAGAAAACATCATAGATACTCAATTTATGAAGATTTTTATGTACGTAGTCTCCTTATAACCACCCTATAGGCAGTTGCCTTATGAACAACAACTCTGACGTCATCAATCTCCTCTGTGAATGCCAAAACAGCTGATGACAGTTGTTAAGCTAACAACCATGGAGGTAAGCGTCTTTGAATGCGCTCCCAGGCCAGGGATTCAGAGAGAGTTAAAGACCACTAGTGTTAGCTTAACAACATCCCTCTATTTCTACACCCCGGTGTTAACGGGTATTCACAGACGAGACATGGCAGTGGCGGTACATGGTTGTTCAAAGCTGAGTGGCTGAACGACTGCAATGACGTCTCAGCCTCGCCATCGAATCGCATATAGCGTATTTTCGCGACCGCTCTGGCCCGGTCTGGACTGGGCTAGTCCCGGGCGGTCACTGTTTTTGCGAGGCAGTCTAGAACGGTTCAGCCCAGTCCAGTCCGGTCCGACCCACATACCAGGACCACCTTGGACCAGTGTGGGGAGAACTGGCGCATGCGCACTACAGTCAGCGGGGAAGGCGACCAGGAGCTTCTCGTGCTGCTGATAAAACATGAAACACCATGATGGCCGACCATAAGACTAAAGTATCACAGGCGTGGTAGTTGTAAAGTCTTCAGCACAGGTTAAAAGGCGGACGACAAAAAGGATATTGACAAGATGGACGCCTGCCGCCTCCACAGTTCAGTTCAGTACCGCCCACTCGATCCCCGAGCCAATAGGAACGACGAATGGGACGGGGCCAGTCTCGATGTATTTTCGCGACCATCAGTCCACCCTGACCCGGTCCGGACTGGACTGAACCAGGGCGGTGAACGTCACGAAAATGCGCTTATAGTATTTCTCAAAAAGTTTCAGCCAATCACAAGGCTTCCACGCTCTCAGCTCTGTTTACAACTTTATCGTCCACACCAAAATCAGCTGTCCGTACTTAATTCTCAAAAAGTATGTCATTCCATGATTCCTTCTTTCCCTGTGTCACCTCCGTCGCTTCGACAACACCTGTTTCCACCTCCACACCCGCAACTGTGGTTCATTCCTTGTATTCTCCAGCTATTCCATCATTCCTTCTTTCCCTGTGTCACCTCCGTCGCTTCGGCAACACCTGTTTCCATCTCCACACTTGCAATTGTGATCAATTCCTTGTATTCTCAAGCTATTCCATCATTCCTTTTTTCCCTGTGTCACCTCCGCCGCTGCGGCAACACCTGTTTTCACCTCCACACTCGCAACTGTGATCAATTCCTTGTATTCTCAAGCTATTCCTTCATTCTTTCTTACCCTGTGTCACCTCCGTCGCTTCGGCAACACCTGTTTCCACCCCCACAGTCGCAACTGTGGTTCAATTCCTTGTATTCTCCAGCTATTCCATCATTCCTTCTTTCCCTGCCACATCCCCGACTAACACCCGGTACCCATTCACTGCTGGGTGGACATGGGCTCGGATTTTAATTAAGGAAAAGTGCACACCACATACATGTCTGCCACAGAGCTATCTGTCTGGCATCGCTACCCGGGTCGAGATGCCGCCGCTCACCACTCTTGACACATCACCACAGAAAAAAATCACCACAAGCGCCTGGGTTTGTTATATGGCCTAATTTCGTTTTTTATACTTGCCCTGTTCAGTTCTTGAGTCAGAAAACACCCTATATACTTAATTTATGAGGATTTTTATGTACGTAGCTTCCTTAAAACCACTATACAGGCAGTTGCCGTGTTAACAACAACTCTGACGTCATCAATCTTCTCTGTGAATGCCGAAACAGCTGATGACAGATGTTAAGCTAGCAACCATTGAGGTAAGCGTCTTTGAATGTGCCCCCAAGAAGCGATGTAGGGCAGCCTTGGCAGGGACCAGCTCAGTGTTGCCACAGGTACGATAATTATAATTATCGTACATGTACAAAAAAAAATTCTCCGGTACGATGTACGATACGAATTTCTATTATCGTACGATTTGTACGATAGTTCTAGGTTGTTATTAATATTAGAACAAAACTATGTGGTCACAGTCGCACTCCAGCAGACTCATTGTGTGATGAAGTGTGTGTGCCACTCGATCTGCTCACCTTTGTGCAAGTGAGGCTTGCAAAAGTTTGCCTACTAGAAGATGTGAAGACTTAAGGGTGGTTCACACTAGGCAAATATTGGCGAACATAGGCTGAGTTTACTACTCCCCGGGGAGTAAATTTCAGTCTATGTTCGCCGGAAAAACGAGCACCGCTCGATTGATCTTTATCTGCTGAGTTGCCGAGAATTTTCGCGCGCCAAATTCAAGCAAACGCAGAAGCCAGCACCACCCTCTTCCCCACTGAGGGCCCACTCACCCCAATTATTGGTATAATTTCGGTATTGGGCACTAAAAACTTAAAAATTTAACTTACATATCGTTTAGATCTTTTCATCCTTACTTTGAATCACAATTTCCCATGGCAATGGCGATACATATAATACCGAAAATTTTCCGTTTTAGCTACAGCCAGAAACGGTTGTTAGGTTAAATCAGATTATGTTAGGTTAGACGTGGGATTTGAGTTAGTAGATTATATCAAGGAAAAAATGACGATTCATGGTTGAATGTACACTGTAAACACTGTTGATGGCGGGGACGCAGGAACAACAAACCAGCATTTGTTCCCTGGAACGAATTTCGTGTGTGAACGTAATCTCGGCACTTGGCCGCACAACACCGACTTCCCGGCGCTAAAAAGTGCTGACATTTAGCCAGTGTGAACCAGCCTTAAATTAGCAAGGGAAGTCTACGTACAACTTCTTTAAATATAGTTGGAAACGCCAATGTGAGTTTAAGCAGTTCCAGGCGTTCTGTGATCTCAAATCACACAAAATGCTTCATCCTTCCCAGAATAGATGGTTGTCATTAGTTTTGACAAAAAATTGTCCTTTTTTCAGTCAGATAAAGCAGTAATAACATTTTTCCATTAAAATATGTCCATGCTGTTCAGAGACATGCTGTCATTTATGTACATAAATTATGTAATGAAAACTGATCTTAAATCTGTAAATCCTGAAAGACATGACAGACATCTCAGTGACAGCCAAATGTACTTGCGTGTTAAAATAATGGAGGGATTAAAATAGCCCACTGTAATGGACAACAAACATAATTAAGATCAGCTGCAAGAATTTTGTCAACGATGTAGAAACTTCCTTGTACTGGCATGATCTGAAATTAAGTAGAGGTATAATTTCAGTGCAAGTGTTACGTATATCAAAGTTAAACTTGGTCTTTTTACACAAAATGTTCTCTCAAGAGAATTCAGGGATTTAAAATAAGATACTTTGATCCTATCTAGACACTTTGCAAGTACCAACTACAAGGTTATTGACTATACAAAGCGCCACCACGCCAGGACGAACTTGGTGGACTCGAACCGCTGACCGAATGCAGGGATTCTACACGCGTGTCCACGACTCTACCAACCGCGCCACCCTGACGGGTAGAGTTCAGGGAAAGAACCCCTTCTTTATTTCCCCTTGCATCTGAGCTTACTCTGATTGTTTCGCCAGATGATGAGTAATTTCTTCAGAAGTCGGACGATCTGTGAAAAATGTTTCCAATGTTTCGGGATGAAGTAAAGATGGTAATGAGTCACCTGATAAGTTTTGGGGTGAAGTATAACAGAATGAGCCTTTTTTTTATAGATTTGGCCAACTTTACACTGGCAGCTCGATCTTAGTTTGCCCCAATGTAATGCTGAACGTGGGAGGGTGTTCAGCAAAGTTAATCTTTCAAAACTAAACAAAGAAATAGACTAAAATCCAAGACAGTAAATGGAGCACTTCTCTCAGCTAGTTGCATCAAAGGTTCAGAATGGTCATTTGTACTCCTTCTAAAGAAATGTTTGCGCGAATAACTAATCATGCACAGTTATTCCAGAACTTCACAGAAGATAATGATTTTGAAAAAGAAATGTAGTGATAATTACTGAAAATATATAGTTCTAATTTTGTTTTAGTAAGCTTTGCAAGCAAAACTCTAAATCTATTTCATTGATCCGTATATTTTTTGTTTTTGTTTTTGTAAAGAGAATATATTTTCATTGTATGCCCTAATTCGAATCCTGCAACTCAAAATAGAAGGAAGGTTAGCAGGAAGCTTTCCATAAATACATTTAATTAGCAAGCACAAAGAAATATGTTTAATAATAATGTACGATAAAAAAGGCGATCATGTGTATGAGCCTGTACGATAATTCTGCAAAAAAAAAACATAATTTTGAGGAGCCAGTACGATAATTTTCAACTTAAAGTGTGGCAACACTGGACCAGCTGCGGCCGTGGACGAGCCGCTACGGGTGGTGGCTCGGCAAGTGAGTCCCAGTGCTGCCAGATGCAGGGAAATTTATCTGTTTAAAGGAAATTCTGGTCACTACAGGGAAACAGGGAAGAAAATTCAAAATTCACCTAAATCTAGGGAATTTCGAAAGATATGAATAATATATGATTTTTTTTAGTATATATCTCCAAACTTAGAGAGGAGAGAGAGAGAGAAGGAGAGAGAGAAGAGAGAGAGGAGAGAGAGAGAGAGAAGAGAGAGAGAGAGAGGGAGAGAGAGAGAGAAGAGAGAGAGGAGAGAGGAGAGAGAGAGAGAGAGAGGAGAAGAGAGAGAGAGAGGGAGAGAGAGAGAGAGAGAGAAGAGAGGAGAGAGAGAGAGAGAGAGAAAGGGAGAGAGAAGAGAGAGAGAGAGAGAGAGAGGAGAGAGAGAGAGGGGAGAGAGAGAGAGAGAGAGAGAGAGAGAGAGAGAGAGAGAGAGAGAGAGAGAGAGAGAGAGAGAGAGAGAGAGAGGAGAGAGAGAGAGAGAGAGAGAGAGAGAGAGAGAGAGAGAGAGAGAGAGAGAGAGAGAGAGAGAGAGAGAGAGAGAGAGAGAGAGAGAGAGAGAGAGAGAGAGAGAGAGAGAGAGAGAGAGAGAGAGAGAGAGAGAGAGAGAGAGAGAGAGAGAGAGAGGAGAGAGAAGAGAGAGAGAGAGGAGAGAGAGAGAGAGAGAGAGAGAGAGAGAGAGACCTCAGTTCCGTTCCCGGTAGTATATTCCCGTTTTCTGCAACAGCCAACAGTATGTCGCGTTTACTCTTGAGCACTTCAGGTTAAAGTTACGTTAGATTACGGTTAGGGTACGTTAGCTTTCATGGGCCTTTTCCTAACTTTGTGTGGGAATCACAATGAGCGTATTTTCGAGAAAATCCTATGGTTAGTTTAGGAACTACAGCCAAGCGTCTTCACTTGGAAACCACATACTCTCATAAAGTTGGGGAATAAGCTTCCTGGTAAAGCTTCCGCGCTGCTTGACATTTGGAATTCGTTTCTGTTTGACGTTTCTATCACTCGTATTAGTTTCACCGTAGGTCAAGGTGGGTAAATAATGTCAAAATTATATGTATAAGATAATGTATAGAAATATAAAAAAAAAATATGCCAATTTACTGGTAAAATAAAATACATTAAAGTAATCGTCCAGACCATTTCATCATTCCTGATTTAATGCAGTCAAAATATAGCCAATTTTGAGTATATCAACAATATGTTGTCACTTTTTGCATCTAGTCACCCGTTTCAAAATAATCCGCAATCAAAATCTGTAAATTCCCCCAGCTTCCAAAACGCTCCTCACGACTTGCAGACGACGCACTACGGCTCGGTGACGTCACTTGAGCAGGCCTCCCAACCCCGCTGTAATACAATTACACGTAAAATTAGAAATAAATATAGTACTTTAAGAATTTTGGGTGTTCATAATTTTGTTTTGCGATATGGCATATACTTGCATCCTTTATGGGTGCAGCAAGAAAGCTGTACCTTTCAAGAGAGCTTATCACCCGTACCCGATCTATACGGCCATGATATACTATGTGTGGAGACGTGTGTGCGCCGGGGGAGAGGCAGGCTGTGTGAAGCAGATTGTTGCCCTAACGTGGCGTCATCAGCAAGTTTCGCGCCACGGCTGGAGCAGGGATGTTGTTTTCCCGCGCTTTTTACAAAAGTCATGTTTTTAGGGAAATAAGGCGTGGAAATGAAAAAAAAATGTGGATTAGGTATTTTGAATGATCATTCAACATGATTATGCAAAGAAAAATGGGTCTGGATGATTACTTTAAATTCTTGCAAACGTCAACATTCAACTGTGGCAGGCTGCGTCCGACGCCGCGAAATTAACAAATTCATATTTATGTAAGACATATATTCATGTGGAGGGATATAATATCATGAATACAAATAATAAAATGATTATTGAATATAAATATCATAGACTCTTTGAAAAGTATTGGTTATTCACAGTTTCATGGTATAAGTCCTTTTATAAATATACAAAGACATAATTCGGCAGCATCTGACACAGCATCTGACTCCACGCAATCCAAACGGATTAACGGCCAATAATAGCGTCAGTTTAATTTGGTGGAACCTATAGACTTTCATGTCTACTCCTCCAGCCAAGCGCAAACGCCAGCCATATACCCAGAAATACAAGTTGCAAAGGCCCTTTGTATTTTCATTGCAGATTGTGCAATTCTGACAATTCTGACGGAAAAGCTGGCAAATCTGAAATAGAAAAACATGCTGCTGGAGCCAAGCAAAATAAATTTGTTGAAAGTGTTAAACGTACAGTTAGTGTACTTGATATGCCAAGTGTCAGTGGAGAAAGACAAGTGAAGGAAGCTGAAATACGGTTGGCTGCAGTAGTAAGTCAGATTAATCTTCCATTTTCGGTATCTGATAAACTTGTTCCGGCTATTCAAGCAATATGTCCAGACTCAGATGTGGCAAAGAAACTTCCGTGCGGTAAAACAAAATGCGCAGCTGTTGTGAAAAAATGTCCTGGGTCGAAAGAAGAGTGATGAATTAATAGTTTTTTTTAGAGAAAATAGTTTCTCTCTAATGGTGGACGAGTCAACAGAACGGGGGTGCATGAAACATCTTGCCTTTGTTGCACGCGTTGTCGCTTCGGAAGGCATTAAAGATTCATTTTTAACACTAGTTCCCTTAGAAAATGCCACTGCTGAAAGTATTTATGAAAGTGTCAAGTTTGTGTTTAATGATGCAAATGTACCTTACAAACAAAACATGATAGGGTTTGCTGCAGATGGAGCTAGTGTGATGATGGAAGCGCACCATTCACTTTCAACATTGTTAATGAATGATATACCCAACCTATTTATAATGAAATGCTTATGTCATTCCTTTCCATTGCGCATAAGCATGCAAAAGGTTGCCAAGATGGGTTGAAGATATGACCTGTGATATTTATAACAAATTTTTGTCACCAAAGCGGACAGCAGCCTTCAAAGACTTCCAATAATTTGCTAATATGAAGCCCCACAAGCTGTTAAATTCCTGTCAAACCAGATGGTTATCACTGCATAGTGCTGTAAAACGGTTACTTGAGCTACTTCAGCACTGAAACTTTTTTGCAATCAAGCAGTCTTGGAAGATAGACTCTTGGCAGCTAAATCCATTCCACAGAAACTTCATGACCCATTCAGTAAGCTGTATTTTGAATTTCTTGATTCTGTTTTACCCATCTTTAATGACCTGAACAAAGAGATGCAAAGTGAGAACCCAAAAATTTATATACTGCGCAATAGAGTCTCTGCTGTCCTGCACACCATACTTGTGTGCTACTTGAAGCCAAGTGTCTTAAAATCAACGCCATTATCAGCTGTCAGTGTAAGAGATCCAGCAAATGTTCTTACATTCAATATATTATTTATCTTGGAGGTCGAGTACCTAAGTGTATCCCTTCAAGCATGTCAAAACCTCGGCAAGCAGCAATTGGATGCTTTTAGACTAAGATGTTTGGAATTCTACATAGAAGTAATCTCTCAAATTTTGCAAAGTTTTAATCTCAGGGAGTCAGTTCTCACAAATCTCAAGGCTCTAGACCAGTGTTCTTCAACCTGGGTGGACGGTCCACCTCAAGGTAGACGAAACTGAGTGAGGGGTGGGCGGCAGTTTTGGGGTGGACAGGTGGGTGGACGAGATCATGCCCACGTGTCGGTATAGATAGGGGACAAAGAATCTATGGTATAAAACTAGGCACAGATGGGGATATTTTTACAAGTATAGGGAAAATAAATAGATTCAAACTGAAGGTGAAAACATTTAAAAGCAATGTAGAAAAGAGGTGTTGTTGTGATTTTGAGGTCTTTGATACCTATATGAGAAACAGTGGCTGGTCACATGGTATGCAGACAGCAGAGCAGACATTGGAGGTACGAAAGTCCCCCTGGATTACCAGACACCTGACTTTGATGCAGGAAAACCTTGACTTCTATTTCCAAGAGACCTCAGACTTCCAACATGTGGAAGCTTCATCCATTCTCAGATGATGGAACTGATCATTCTGATGCCCTATTGGGGCTTCCAGTGGATTATTCTTAAAAAGCAGCTTTCAAAACATTTGGCCATTCTATGCATTGCATTGCTAGGTTATCTTGCTTGATAGTCAGGACTAAAAGGAGTAAGCAGAGATGGCAACAGCCATATTTTTGCAAGTGCCAACATCATGTATGTGTGATCAAGGTTTCTCAAGCTTAGTTTTAATCAAGGCATAGAAAAGGAATGCCATTCTGAATTTAGATCCTCTTATGCGCGTTGCACTTCAAAACTGTCTGATGCCTCGATTTAAACTGATTGCAGACGAATTGCAACAGCAGCCAAGCCACTGATTTATGTTTCTTGAAGGAAAAGGCTTTGTTTTCTGGATTACCAAATATAACGCATATTAGGTGCAATTTTACTTGCGTTTCATGAAGAAAAATGCATTTGCTGTGGAATTCCGAAGGTATGTTTAATTTTTATTTGTATATTTATAGTTTTAGACTGCATGTGTTATTATACAGAATATGTAAACTGTAAATCTAAAATGATAGTGAAACTGCTCTTTCCTACCTATATATTTTGTAGAATGATATACTGTAGTTAGATTTAAAATGGCAGAGCCGTGAAATTTTAAAGAGAAAAAAATTGTGGTGGACAGCTCTTACCGAATCACTACTAGGGATGGACATCAAAAAAGGTTGAAGAGAACTGCTCTACTAGACTCACACAGTGTACTGATGAAAACTGTCCCATCTATTGCCCCCTTAGCTGCTATTAGCTAGCTACTTCCCAAACTTGGTCCCTGAAAAAGACTAAAATGAGATAGACTCTGAATGGCGTTTACTGAGAAACACTTAACTTAATGTAATGCCTGATATTAGTGCCTACAAGTTCTGGCAAAATGTTGCAGACTTGAAAAAGGGTGATGATTCACCATTATTTCCACTTGTAGAAAATTTCATGAAGAAACTGCTGTGTCTGCCTCATTCTAGTGCAAGTGTTGAAAGAGTGTTTTCTCAGGTGAACTTAATGAAAACCAAAGTTAGAAATTCATTGAACACACAAACACTAAATGGAATGCTTCATGCCAAGAAAACTTTTGAAATTCATCTGCTCACAATTTCGAAGTTACCCCGTTCCACTTGGAGCTTATGACATCTGACATCTATGAAATGGGTGATTTTCAAAAGCGATTAAGAATATAACAGGAATAAAACAGGAATAAGGATAATAACAGGAATAACAGGACTTTTAAGGTATGTAATGAACAATGAAATTTTACATTGATGACAAGATGTATATAACAGTTACAGTGTATAATAATATCAACATAAAGGCGACAGGGAAAAACAGGGCTAAACTGGGAAATGTTTTAGGTGAATATAGGGAACTTTTGGCAGCTCGATCTGGCGGACTGTCGGCAACTCCTTGTAGGTCACGCTCGCCTCCACTACACCTCTTCCCGTAGGCATACTATTACCCCAAGTCTGGAAAGGTTCGCCTACTTTTACTTTACGCTTGAACACATCAAGTTAGGTTACGGTTAGGTTAGGTTAGGCTAGTCTTCCTTAAATTAGTCTTAGTAACTTTTTGTGTGGGAATCACAATGGGGGTATTTTCGAGAAAGTCCTATGGTTAGTTTCGGAGCGACAGCCAAGCGTCTTCAGACTCTTCACCCGGAAAAGGCGATCCTTACCAGACTTGGGTAATATACTTCCCGGAGAGGGAGTTCATTTCTTTTTGTCCTTGCCTGCTTCGTTCAACTCGAGTGTTTGCAGGTGTATAATATGACCACCCCATTGCATTCCGAAGTGGACAGTATACAAGGTGCATAGGGAAAGTGTAGCAAGTGAGATAAAGCGAGTTTTTTGTGTTGGCACAGCGACGATTGTCGAGTGGAGATAACAGGTGGTCGGGCTACGGAGGCGAGGGAGCAGAGTTGAAGCTCCTTTTCTTTGTAGTGCGTATGTCCAAACTCGGTCTCGTTAATCTTGTTGGTGAGACGGAAGTGTTAAGTGCAGTGATAAGATAAGATAAGATTTTCATCCTATCTAGACACTTTGCAGGTACCAACTACAAGGTTATTGACTATACAAAGCGCCGCCACGTCAGCATGAACTAGGCGGACTCGAACCGCTGACCGAATGCACAGGGACGCTGCACATTGGTAACTCACGTCTCTACCAACCTTGCCACCCTGACGGGCTAAGTGCAGTGAGGTAAGTATTTGTTCACAGAGGTTTTTTTTATATATTTTTTTCATTTGAGACGAGGATCAACCCTCATCCAGACAGCCCGTTCCCAACAGGAGTAGTTTACTAGAACTTTGAAGACAGACTCGTAATGGCTGCATGTTTGTGTGTTTATGTAAGAGAGAGAGAGAGAAAGAGAGAGAGAGATAGATAGATAGAGAGAGAGATAATTAGTTTATTGACAAGATAGGATAAGATAAGATTTTCATCCTATCTAGACACTTTGCAAGTACCAACTACAAGGTTATTGACTATACAAAGCGCCGCCACGTCAACACGAACTAGGTGGACTCGAATCGCTGACCGAATGTGCAGGGACGCTGCACATTGCGAGGTCACGTCTCTACCAACCTTGCCACCCTGACGGGCAGTTTATTGACAAAAGTTTCACAAACATAGTACCCTATTACATGTATAACTTATCCATATTTGTCCAAAAGTATATTCCTACATATTTCATATTAGCCCCCCCCAAAAAAATCTGATACATTTATTATGGTGACACATCCCTTACGTACATAATTTCAATACAGCATATATATATATATATATATATATATATATATATATATATATATATATATATATAATATATATATATATATATATATATATATATATATATATATATATATATATATATATATATATATATATATATATATATATATATATATATATATATATATATATATATATATATATAGATATATATATATATATATATATATATATATATATATATATATATATATACATATATATATATATATATATATATATATATATATATATATATATAATATATATATATATATAACTGCACAGATAGCCTACTTTATCACTTGTACCCATCATATTACCCATACTGGAGAAATATAGCATGTTATAGTTGTTTCTACATTGGCTGGAGAGTGGAAAATGTAAGTAACACATGGGACTTTTTCTGGACTGCATTTTCTGCAGAGGAATACATTCGTGCTTCTGTCGGTATGCCATTTCTCCTGCCAGTTTCTATTTTAAGAATATATATGGGACATCGTACGTAGCTTGGTAAATGCTTGGCGTTTTTAATCCGGGACAAAATCACCTCGGGTAAATAAACTCATTAATATATTTTGGTATAGCCTCGGGTTAAAATATTAAATCTACATTAAAACCAAAACACGTCTGACCTCAGTGAGAGCGAAGGCACAAGCGAGGTGGATCTGAAGAATACATTCAACACCTAAACTAAACTTTTCTCTAAATGTTTGAACTATATATCTAAAAATATATAAACAAGCAAAAACAATATAGATCATATTCCCAGACATCAATACACATACAAAATATACATAAATCTGAAGAGATTACAAGCCTAAAAATAATTACCTAAAGCCTGACTGAATCCATACTATTTGTTCAGTCAGGCTTCATGTAATTCTTTTTAGGCTTGTCATTTTTTTATATTTATATATATTTCGTATGTGTATTGATGTCAGTGAATATAATTTATATTGTTTTGCTTGTTTATATATTTTTAGGTATTTAGTTCAACATTTAGATTAGAGTTTAGTATACGTGTTGAGTGTATTCTTGAGATCCACCTCACTTGTGCCTTCGCTCTCACTGAAGTCAGAAGTGTTTTGGTTTTAATGCAGATTTGATATTTGACAGTCTGATGATGGGAGTATATATATATATATATATATATATTATATATATATATATAATATATATATATATACATAATATATAAAAATATATATATATATTTTTTTTTTTTTTTTTTTTTTTTTTTTTACATTTATGCCTATAGCGCCTGTAGGCAGTGGTGATCCAGGGATCGGATGGTAGTCTCTGGAGGTTCACTTGAGGGGTGTGATGGTTGGTCCTTGCCCGTGGTGGCGCAGGCAGGATTTTTATAGTGACGCCTGTGATTAGAGGCTCATGCCGCCCCCCTGTGTCCTCCGATGCACTCGCAATCGAAGGTAGAGTTGATGGACAGGGCACGTGGGTGTTCTTAGGCCACTCGAGGGTGCAGAAAGGTTTTGTTTTTTTTGGGGGATCGAGCCGGGCACCGGCGCCCAGTGGGGAAACGCAAACCACTCCGCTACCGCCCCCCCTTATTCCCGAAACTTTACTACGTGACTGGATTTTTATTTGGGGGTCTCAATATATACATATATAATAAAATATATATATATATATAATTATTATATATATATAATATATTATATATATTATTATTTATATATATATATATATATATATATTATATTTTAATTTTATATATATTTTATATTATATATTATAATATATAAAATTATAATATTTATTTATTATATATAAAATTATTAATTATATTAACACCACACACACACAAAACAACACACACACCACACACACACACAACAAAAACACCCCAAAACACAATTATTATACTATTGTCCATTATTACTGTTACAGTCTTTGCTATCATATCATTGCTACACTTTCATTTTACATTTTTTTACTGTTAATGTTATATAGTACTAACTACCCTTATACTAAATTTTTTAATATTACTACTACTAGCTATATTTACAAATTCTACTACTATATTCCCAAACTTCAACCCCTACTATTTTGTACTGCTCTAATTTTACTTCTACTACATTTGTTTATACAAACCACGACTCCACTACTACTACTTTCCTTATGCTCTGCTGTTCTGTTACTACTACGCTGCTGCCTTTTATCGCTACCCCACTGAAAATTCAAAATTTTTTTTGATGTGCTACTTTTATTACTACTATTGTTTTCTACTAAAATCGCTATTCTTCCGAAAACAACACTACCTTCTACACCACTACTGCTAAAACTACTACTACTACTCTTACTGCTACTGCTACTACTTCTACTGCTACTCTACTGCTTTATATTTAAATACGGCTGCTACAATGGTTACTACTCTACTCCCCTACTACTAGTATTACTACTTCAGTACTGCTATTTCCCACTAAAAAATTTTGTTTATACTGATATTTTTTAAATTTTTATGCAAACTACGGATACTCCCTTATATACTATAGTACTCTATGGCAATTATTAAATGCTACTTTTATTTTTAAATTAAAAATTTCTCAGTCTCCAATGATTTCCCAAACTACAAATATTAATGACCTTGATATTTTTAAGGCTGAGGTAAAAACGGCAATTTAAATGTAATTTCTTTACCCCAAAATTTAGCCAAAAAATTTTCCTAGATCAGAATACATTCATCTGGAAAATGTTCTTTACTAGCAAAAAATGAATTACCACCCAAACTCTGAAATCGGAAATTCCCTACCATTTGCAATCCTTTATCGTACTGTTCTATGAAATTAAACTTTAAATGTAATATCCTTGGTCATACAAAATTTTAGGCTGACCCTCACCTTGTTTCCCTATACCATTGCCGGTAAAAAAGGGTTCACTAATTGTAGGAACACCATGGGGGGGGTGTGCCTGTACTTTCGATTGTTATGATTCTCTTTAAATTTTTAAAAATAGATACTATTAGAATGTTTTGGTGTTAAAACGAAAATTTATAAAAAGAAAACCCATTTTTATTTGTATTTATGATCACCGGTGGCAACATGATAAATTTAAAAATGCTTTTAGGTATTTATCTTTAGTGTATGATAAAAAATTTAAAGGCATTTTTGCTTTGGTGTTTTCAATTTAATTTATTAAAAGCGTGAATTAAGTTGGGGGAATTTTGTAATCAAAGTTTCATTTTCTTTATTTCCATTGCCCAAAAAACCTACCGAGTCACAGATCAACCGCCACAATTTTTGACCACATTGGTAAACACAACAGAGGTAAATGTGGGGAACTTAAAATTAAATTCAGATATTTCAGAAATTTTCCAGTAATTCCAATTCAAAACATCGTTGTGACCCCCCACATTCATCAATAAGAATTAAAACTGACTCTGCCCTCAATAACTTTAGTTATTTTAGAAAAGGGAAATTGGAATAAGTTTTCAATTAATTGTCCCCCCGAACCCTTTAGTTTATTTTTCAATAAATTCAATATCTTTTTTCAAAACACTTTCCCAAATTTAAAAAAATTCTGTAAAAATGCACATCTTAAGCCCATATATCACCCTGCTCTAAAAAGGTGCTTACTAAAAAAAAACAGGTTGGCAGACTAGCAAGTAAGGGGCCTTTAAACTATAAAGAAACAACAGCAATATAGAAAACAAACTAAAACTTTAAAAAATTAGCCAAAAATAAATATTAAAAAAACAAGCAAAAAAATAATAAAGGGGAAATCCCAAACCCATTGGAGTACCATGAACTCCCTTCTAGGCAAAACCCAATAAACCCAATAATACAATATCATTAATCCCCTTGCACTAAATCTAAATTTTCTTTAATGAACATTTTATTAATTTTGGAAATTTGAATCAATTCTTCTGAGACGATTATTGAGGATTTAAGTCGCCCCCCGCCTTCTCTATACATGATCCCAAAAAAACCCCCCCGAAGAATCAAAAATTTTAAAAGGGCCCCAAAAATTAAATTTTGTCCAGGATTGATAAATTTTTCTCCTAAAATACTGAACATTCATGTAAAATCTTGGCCTCCCTTAACTTATATTTTTATATAACTTAAAAAGAGGCATATTCCTGATCTTTTAAAAAAAAGCCAAAGTCATTCCTATATTAAAGTCGGGTTAAAAGCGACACAAAAATTACGGGCCCAAATTTTCAATCTTCCGTTGCAGTAAAGTATATGAAAAAATCATTGCGCCCCACTTTTTAACAAAACTATCTTGAAAAAAAAAACCTTTTAAACAAAATTTCACACGGCTTTAGAGAAAAATCACTAAACGAAACTGCTATATTAAACTTTAAATAATGTGTATCCTTTTTGGAGGAAATTTTAGGGGGTTTGGGATTTTCTTATTTATCCAAAGCTTTGACTATTGAATCATTGAAATTTTGTTAGAAAAATTAAAAAACATATCGGGAAAAGGGGTGACCTTAAACTTTTTCGCATTACCCTTAACAGATCAAAATTTTTTTTGTAATAAGACTCCAATTTATATCTATATCCGAGGGTACCACAGGCTCAATCATAGGACCAATTCTTTTTTTTCTATATTAAAATAAATTAAGCTACTTAAAATTTTAAAATATTAATTTTGCCCCACAACTAACCTCTCACTAGCGACAAATACTCAATTTCCCCACTTTAAAAATAAAAACAGAATTGAATTTTGTATCTCAATGGATAAAATGTAATAAATTAAAATTAATTTTCAAAAACTAATTATATATTTTTTCAAATAGATCCATAACAAAAAATTTTTTCCTCCATTTCAGTTTGAAAACGATACATTAAAAACGAGTAAAACACACAAATTCCCAGGTGTTTGCATAGATAAAAACTGAATTTGGGAAATTTCACATAAATAGAAGAGGTTTGTATAAAGTCTCAAAAATTTGTGGAATAATGTACAAGATACGTTACAATCTTACGTAGATGCATTACTTAGTATTACTATCCTTGTTTCCCTCACTTTAAAATACTGTTGTCCATCTGGGCCCGCACATGGGGCCCAAAATTTTTTATAAGGGGAAAAAAACTCAAAAGAAAGTTGCAGTTTTCTTTTCTTTCAAATTTGACTCTGCACTGAAATGATTTCTCAATGAAAAGTTAACATTTGATTCAATACAAAATACTTTTCTTTATTTTGATTTATAAAAAGTCTTTGCAAGTTATAAGGGAAAGAAATTTTTTAAATTTTTTGACAATCTTCATCAGACTAGAAGCAAAAATGTAGATTTGTTTGTCCACAGTTGAACACTTTATATAAAAACATATTTTATGTTCAGGCCCCAAGTTATTCAAAAACTTACCCTAAATATAAAACTTCAGTTAAAAAAAAACAAAATATTTAGCATTCAAAAGGGAAATAAGAAATTTCATACTTCAGAATTCTTAGCAGGATATTTCGACTGTATGTATATATGTAAACATTGCAAAACCTAACTATTTATTTTTTTTATTTTTTTTTTATTTTTATTTATTTTTTTATTACATTTTATAAGCTAATTTACACACAATTTTTTTTTTTTTTTTTAATACTATTATAACATGTACTGTCAAGGATAATTTTGCTATAGGCTGGGTTTTGGCATGTCTAAAAGCACCTATATTAAAAGATATCTGCCGTCAGGGGCTTCGGCCGACAACACTTGGGTATTAGTATTTTTAAATTTTGTGCTTTTGTATTTCATTTGCAAAATTTACTTAGTTACTTACTATTTTTACTTACTTACTTACTTTTTACTTCTTCTTACTTACTTACTTACTTACTTATTACTTACCCACACTTTACCCCCTACATTGTCATAAAAAAAAATGAAATTTATTAGATTTACAACCAAACCTTTTATCATTATATAAAAAAAAAACATGTTTTTAAGAAAAGAGAGAGAGAGAGAGGCTAGAATAGGGAAAAGAGAAGACAGAGACAAGACAGAGACAGAGACAGAGAAAGACAGAGAGAGGGCGAGACAGAGACAGAGACAGAGGGGCGAGACAGACAGAGACAGAGACAGAGACAAGAAAGAGAGGGAGAAAAGAGAGAGAGAGAGAGGAGAGAGGGGGAGGGGGGGGAAAGGGGGGAGAGAGGAAAAGGGGAGGGGGGGGGAGGGGGGGGGGAGAGAGGGAGAGAGGAGAGGGAAGAGGGGGAGAGGGGAAAAGGAGAGGGAGAGAGAGAGAGAGAGGAGAGAGAGAGAGAGAGGGGAGGAAAAAAAAAAAAGGAAGGACGGTGGAAGGAAAATTGAAAACGTAAAATTTTGGGGGAAAAAAAAGAACCCAGAAGAAACGTGAGGTAGGGGATAAAAAAACCCCCCCCATTTAAGGGCGAAATAAAAAAAATTAGGGAGTGACGGGGAGAAAAAAAAATTGGAAAAGACCCAGATTCAGAAAAACAACATTTTGGGGAACCCGGGGGGGGGGGAAGGGGAGGGCAAAGGAATGAGGAAAAAAGAGCCCGAAAGAAAAAATGAGAGAGGGGGGCCCCGGCCCCCCGCCCCGGGGAAAAAAAAGAGGAGAGGAAAGGGAGGGAATCCCAAAACCAAGGGCGTGCGGACATGAGGGAATAGGTCCACAGTCTGGGGCTCCTATTTGAAGTAAAATTCCCCCGAACCCTGAGTTGGGAAACACTTATTTACCAAAGGATTGTTCGCTTTAAAGTACAAATTCCCGTCTCAACAAAAATGGGGGAAGCGGGGGTCACAGCGACTTTAAGCCGGTCTTTTCCCCTCACAGTACCACAAACGCCAAACCCAGCTGGGGCGGCCCCTAACCCGTGGGGTACCCTCCCCGTAAGTTTTTGAGTGCCACCGCATTTGGATGCGCTACGGTATGAAATTTAAGTCGAAAATTTCGCCCAGTGAAAAGCTGATTTCACGTAATCTCCAAACACCCGCCTTGGGCTTGCCAAGGGGCCTAATCCCAAAGGCTTTGCCTCCTCGTGCAGCGCCTCGAGAGCCATCACCAGGACCTCCAGCGACTCAGCAAAGATTACTGCATCATCGGCAAAAACAAGATCAGTGATCTTGGTGTTGCCGACGGATGCTCCACAATCCCTTTGATCTACAACCTTGTCCAATACCCAGTCCATACAAGCGTTGAAAAGTGATGGGGCAAGGACGCACCCTTGCCTCACTTCTGTATTTACAGGAAAGAAGCTGGATACACCTGCCCCACACTTCACAGCACTCTCAGTCCCAGAATACAGACCAGTTATCAAACCAATAGTCTTTGCAGGAATCCCTCGAAGTCGCAAAAGATCCTAGAGTGACTCACGATGCACTGAGTCAAACGCCTTCTTGAGATCAACATAGGCTGCAAGCATCCCCTGTCGAAACTCACGTCGGCGTTCCACCAGGACACGAAGCGCTAGGATACGGTCCGTTGTTGACTTACCAGGCGTGAACCCAGACTGCTGAGGTCTCTGATGCTTCACCAGATGACTGCGAATCCGTGTCAGCAATAGATGGGCAAGCACCTTGCCTGGTACGCTGAGCAGTGTAATACCGCGGTAATTGTTGCAGTCCTGACGGTCCCCTTTCCCTTTCCAGATAGGGACGACCAGCCCCCTTTTCCAGTCAGGAGGAATGGTACCTGATTGCCACACGGCAGTCAGGACAGCATGCAACCGCGGATCATGGCCTCACCCCCAGCTTTGAGGAGCTATGCACTGATATTACAAACACCAGCTGCCTTTCCACCCCTCAACTTTGCTACAGCCTCTCTGACTTCGTCAAGAGAGGGTGCGGTTTCGTTAATGGGAGGATCGGCATCCACTGCCCGTAACCCAGTGGTGTGAAGCTGCTCAGTTGGAGGGTCCACTGTGAACAACTGCCCAAAGTACTCAGCCCAACGAGCCATCTGCCCATCCATGTCCGACACGAGGCGCCCATCTGCTGTTCGAATAGCACTCGCCCGAGAAGGAGACTTGGAACGGAGCTTCTTCAGGGCTCGGTAGGCGGGTCGGATATCATTAGCGTTCAAATGACCCTCGACATCCTCAGCGAGAGGGTACTCGACATACTCAGCGAGATTCAGTCAGGCGATCAATTAATCTTTATTCCAAAATATTTGATTTGATTCACGTAAATTGTTGGAGATTTAATCAGAGGTACAGCGAGCGAGATGAACATGGTCAAGGTGATAAAGGTAAATTGTATATGTTATGACTACAAGAAAGTATAATAGCAAGATAAAAACATGTGTTGGTGGCTGTATAGATATAAGTTATTCATTGTATTTTAGAACCTTAATTCCTTCGGGCAACCTGTACCTCCTCTCTCATCCCAGGCTCCTACACCTGCCTCTCATTCCCTGCCATCTTTTCCCCTTCCAGTTGCATCTTATCCTCCTCTCCTCTCTATATTGCCTGCCCTCTCCCTGCTACTCTTACCCCTCCGTTCCTATCCTTCTACTTTGCCACCTTTTATGCATCGATTCCTTTCAAAATATTTCATCCATGCTTTCATCTAGTTTCCCTCGATCCCTATCCCCTTATAAGCATTATTTTCTAACCTTCCCTTTCTTTTTTTCCCTTCCCACTCTATCCTCTACCGTCCTTTGTTTTTCCCTTCTGCTGTCTTCCCTTTCCCTCCGTTCGTCGTTAATTTTCACGTTAACTCAAATATATCTGCGCATTGATTCACTCTGATCTTCCTTCTTAACCCCGCAGTCCAGGCTCTCTTCTATCTACATTCTAGCGTAACATTCTCTCTCTCTTTCTTTTCGCCCATGTGCACCCAGCCTCCTCCAGCACGATCCTTAAACCTTCACTTCCCTTCTCCTTCCTTGCCATCCACCTTTTTCATACCATTTTAAAATTCTCTCTCTCTCTCTCTCTCTCTCTCTCTCTCTCTCTCTCTCTCTCTCTCTCTCTCTCTCTCTCTCTCTCTCTCTCTCTCTCTCTCTCTCTCTCTCTCTCTCTCTCTCTCTCTCTCTCTCTCTCTCTCTCTCTCTCTCTCTCTCTCTCTCTCTCCTCCTCTCTCTCTCTCTCTCTCTCTCTCTCTCTCTCTCTCTCTCTCTCTCTCTCTCTCTCTCTCTCTCTCTCTCTCTCTCTCTCTCTCCTTGACCGCCCCCCTCTCCCTCTGATCCCCAGTCTAAGCTATAGTGTATTGGCCAATGAGCCCTCGTTCCATGGGCCTCAATCCCTTGGGCTTCAACTACATAGAAGGCTTCAGTGCGTTAAGGGAAACTCGGGTGTCTCAACTCTGTTCTGAATCTTTTCATGTAATTATTCATTTTGAGCGAAAAACTAATTCAAATTAATTTATACACACGTTAATGTATATTGTGTATGCTTGTGTGTGTGTGTGTGTATGTGTAATTGTTTTACCCACAGTCTTGCATACGCTAGCTGGACTCGCGATCGCCAGTTTTACCCTCCCGGAAAGAGCTTCGAGCTCCTGATAGATCTCTGGGTAATGCCATGGGACCTCACACACCACATAAGGTCCATCCTCTTGCTCAAGGGGGCCAGTAAGCGCCCACATTTGTTAGAGAAAAATCTCCGGGAGCGAGTGGGGTTCCAACGCTCGACAGCAGAATAGCCAGACGTTCTCTACCAAGCAGGTGTGTCATTCACCTATGGTCTTCTCCACGCGAGCTGGCTCGCGATCGCCAGTTTCACCATCCCGGTGCGAGCTTGGAGCGAATTATTACCGATTTTTGGGTAATGCTATGACCTCACACACCACAACCCCCCCATCACCTTACTCAAGGGGGACAATAAACGCCCGAATGTCTTGTGGAAAAATCCCCGGGAATGAGCGGGGCTGGGGATCGAACGCCGGACAACAGAATGGTGTCTGACGCCCTAATCCACCAAGCCGTTCAGGTGTGTGTGTGTGTGTGTGTGTGTGTGTGTGTGTGTGTGTGTGTGTGTGTGTGTGTGTGTGTGTGTGTGTGTGTGTGTGTGTGTGTGTGTGTGTGTGTGTGTGTGTGTGTGTGTGTGTGTGTGTGTGTGTGTGTGTGTGTGTGTGTGTGTGTGTGTGTGTGTGTGTGTGTGTGTGTGTTTGTGTGTCTTCATCTAGTTGTCTTCATCTAGTTGTATTTTACAGGGCCTGAGCAACGCTCGTATGGCCCCGTCTCCATCATTTATTTTATCATTCATCCTTAGTGTTTTAGTGTTGGCCGAAGCCACCACCCCGGGAGGGGGGTCACAAACCCCCGGCTAACACCCGGTACCCATTCACTGCTGGGTGGGCAGGGGCTCGGGTCTTAAAAAGACCGCCCGTCTGTCTTCGCTCCGCCCGGGGATCGAACCCGGGACTTCTCAGCTGTGAGCCGAGCGTGCTAACCCTTACACTACGGAGTCCCCCTGTGTGTGTGTGTGTGTGTGTGTGTGTGTGTGTGTGTGTGTGTGTGTGTGTGTGTGTGTGTGTGTGTATTCATCTAGTTGTATTCATCTAGTTGTATTTTACAGTGCCTGAGCAACGC
>JACEEZ010017360.1:45000-60000 GCA_016584305.1 Chionoecetes opilio
TCTTCTGAACTTGCTAACTGCATGCCTCCCCCATTCCCGCGGCCTCGCTGCACAAGACTTTCTACTCATTCTTATCCCTATTCTGTCCATCTTCCTAATGCAGGAGTTAATCAGTATCTTTACTCCTTCATTCCTTTCACTAGTAAACTCTGGAACTCTCTTCCTGTTTCTATTTTCCACTTCCCTATGAGTTAAATCTTTTCAAAAGAAGAGTAACAAGACACCTCCCGAACTAAATTGGCCTACCCTCTTTTTTATTTTATTCTCTTACTGTCTTCTTTATAGGGACTGGCAACTAAGCGGGCTTTGTGTTAACCATTTTTGTTGTGCCCTTGGCCAGTTCCTTGTGATGTAAAAAAAAAAAAAAAAAAAAAAAAAAAAAATTATTATTGACCTAATTCAGCAGTCTATGCGGTTGCATAACATTTCCACTTTCTACTTCCTGATAAAACTACCATATTCAGTAATCAATCCACACTAGAATCACTTAATATGCAAAACCGAGAAATGAAATGAAACATTGATTCTGAACGCATATCCGCAAAGAGCTTATCCATAATATCCTGAACACAAGTTATGTGTGAAGGTCATACATATATCTCATTATGACAGTTCATATAGGTCAGTGTCATCTGAGTTCAGAGACCTTTCTGATGCAGGTGACGACAGTACATCCGTACTGATATTTGACGGTGACTGTGAAAACTCCTGACCTGGACGTGCATGATGTAGGGAACGTTGATAATGTTGATTGTGACTGTAACCATGGGGATGCATGTAGTCCTGGGTTGAGGGTTGACCTTCACCTGGCTGGTGCTGATGCATGAGATTCTCACCGTGTGCAGGCAGATGCCTTTGGATGTGCTGAGGAATACCTGGTGATGCAACATAGGGTTGAAAGCTGCTGGTGGAGGGCACATTGTCGTGGTATGAAGTAGATGGACCCTGTGCTGGATCAGCTGTACTCTTCTCATCACTTTCATTATTTCCATCTGTGTTTCAAACCTTTGCTCGTCGTTAAACTTCTTAAACTTTGGAAGTAGTGATATCAGAAATGCCTTTCTTCATTACAATTTTCTTTTGTTTTTTTCTTTTAGTATTTCATCAATCAGTTCTTCTTCATAGCCCTTTTTGGGACATCCTTTGGTTTTTCTTTGCTTATTTGGCTTTTCAGGGATATCTGCATTCGTAGAATTACTCGGTGTGTCGCCTTCTCCATGTTCCTCGTCTTGATTATCCTGTGCTGCTGAATAATTACCTGTGGCTTCTCACTCGTTGAAAGTTGTTGCAAGGAATAAGAACTGATTGAAGTAAACGTACTTCCTTTTATTAGTAGCACCATCGCCTGACCTGCCTTTCTGCGATTTAAACTCCCTCCCGAAGCATTCTCTGAGAGATTTCCATCTTCGCTGTAGCTGCTTTACTGAAATATATGATGGGTATATCTTAAGCTAGGTTATTAAGAAAATAAATAAATAAACAAACAAATAAACATGTAAATTAGCAAATAAATATGTGAATAAATAAATAAACATATACATATCTAAGCCTAGATCAAATAGTGTACCATACAATTGTAGCCAAAAAAAAAAAAAATAGCGGACCAGGTAACCCCCGCCTCTCTCACTTGGAATGAGTTGATGTGGCAGTTTTGTCCTGAGTTTTGAGTCAAAGAAATCAAATGGGTGACACCATCAAAAAGGGAAAGGCCGCCGCTGTCATTGTGTGTGTAATAATAATAATATTAATAATAATAATAATAATAATAAACGGTCTCTCTCTCTCTCTCTCTCTCTCTCTCTCTCTCTCTCTCTCTCTCTCTCTCTCTCTCTCTCTCTCTCTCTCTCTCTCTCTCTCTCTCTCTCTCTCTCTCTCTCTCTCTCTCTCTCTCTCTCTCTCTCTCTCTCTCTCTCTCTCTCTCTCTCTCTCTCTCTCTCTCTCTCTCTCTCTCTCCTCTCTCTCGCTCTCCTCTCTCTCTCTCTCTCTCTCTCTCTCTCTCTCTCTCTCTCTCTCTCTCTCTCTCTCTCTCTACACACACACACACACACACACACACACACACACACACACACACACACACACACACACACACACACACACACACACACACACACACACACACACACATACATACAACACACACACACACACACACACACGCACACACACACACACACAATGACAGCGGCGGCCTTTCCCCTTTTGATGGTGTCATCTATTGGATTTCTTTGACTCAAAACTCAGGACAAAACTGCCACCTCAACTCATTCCAAGTGAGAGGGGCAGGGGCTACCTGGTCCGGGATGTTTTGACTACAAAAGTACAAATATAGAAAATAGAGAAATATTTTATTATCCTTTCTAGTTTCATACTAGTAACTTAGGTAAAACTTTTACAGGTACCTAGCAACGGGTAACAGCTTCTCTTCTCTTCACTTTGAGTACAGGCTTGGTGTATCAAGACTTGCAAAGATTGTCTACGAAACATGTGATGCACTCTGGGAAGGTCTACAGGACATCTACATGCCTGAGGAAAGTGAAAGTGATTGGCTCCAAGTCGCAAAGGATTTCTATGCCAACACACAGTTCCCAAACTGCATTGGTGCTCTGGATGGAAAACACGTCCGCATTAACAATCCAGATCATTGTGGTTCTACATTCTACAATTTCAAGCAGTTCTTCTCCATTGTACTTATGGCATTAGTGGATAGTACTTGCTCATTTATTGCTGTAAATATTGGAGCTGAAGGAAAATCCAGTGATTTAAATGTGTTTAAGAACTCAAATTTAGGTAAAAAATTACACTCTGGCCAACTGAAGCTTCCAAGCCCATGTACACTGCCTAATGACAACAGTAGAATCTGCATGCCACATGTTATCGTCAGTGATGAGGCATTTTATTTGACTGAAAATGTTCTAAGGCCTTATCCAAACAAGAATCTGACAGGTCAACAGCGTGTTTTCAACTATCGGCTGTCACGTGCAAGACGTACGGTTGAATGCACGTTTGGTATACTGGCAAACAAGTGGAGAATTTTTCATAGAGCTCTGGATGTAAAACCTGAATTTTGTGATGCCATAGTTAAGGCATGCTGTATTTTACACACCTTTGTCCTCAGACATGAGGGTGTCAACTTCGAGGACACATTGTATGAATGTCACATGCCGGACATTGATCGTGTTGGCACTAGATGTAATATGAGAGAGTAAGCCGCAAGAGATCACTTTGCCTCATACTTTACTAGTCCTCAAGGAACTGTTTCATGGCAATACAACAAAATGTAGATGCCTACCAGGATAAGTGAAACCCATGTGTCTGAAAATTGTAATAAGAAAGGAATATTTACTATAAACACACACACACACACACACCTCACACACACACACACACACACACACACACACACACACACACACACACACACACACACACACACACACACACACACACACACACACACACACACACACACACATACACACACGCGCAGACACACATAGGCTACGCACATACACACTTACATACACAAACACACACGTGAACACATACGCACATACATACAAACACACATATATACATGCATACATACAAACATACAAAGAGACAGACAGACAGACAGACAGACACAGACAAACAGGCAGGTGTAACATAAAATTTACTGGTGAACAATGTTTTTCTTTCAATAAAGTATATTGTGTTACCTTTCTCATTTCTTTCTCCAGGCGAAAGATTACTCCAGTCGGTGACCACAGCCTCACACACCTCGGTCCACAAATTTTCTTTAATATTCCTGTCACTGTATTCCTTCAGCTGGAAATCATAAAGTCCTGGTCTCTTCTCCACCTCTGCAATCAATGTTTCACAGTCAAACAACTCTTTGAAAGCCATGTCTACCACCCTCTTCGCTCACGGAAGGAATAGTTTACTTTGTGACGGACAAACCGAGACAGCGAAAGCAGCGGGTGGCAGGGTGGTGGCAACCGGAAGTGGCTCGTGTGAATGTTGCCATTTGAAATAACGGTTTCTATCGTTGGCCACTGTTGCCTGCCACAGTGGTGTGGTCGGAAAAATGGATCCGCCCGCCACGACTCGCCACTATTTTGTGGTCGCCACAAAAAAGTGGCCCGTGTGCATGCAGCCATATAGATGTATGTGTTCTATTTTGACCATTCTTTTGTGGCGGCCACTGACCACTAAAAAGTGGCTCGTGTGAACCCAGCCTAAAGCAGGATGTCTGAGTGTCTGTGTGTCCTCTACCGGCGCCCGTCGGTCTGAGGTACTGCCACCTTTTGATGACATTATGCTGACCACGTAGCCACGCCATCCCATATGATGATGACGTGGCTAGCCAGCCTGGTGTTTGGAAGCAACTCGTGATGGTGACCGCACTCCACAGGCCTGGGAGACATGGACGCCGGAAGCTGTGAGGTTCCGGTCAAACTCCTTATATGCTGCCTAAGGAGCGGAAAGTGGCAGAAGCCACCGGAGACGCGACACAAGCGCTCCTAGAAGGACTCCATGTGAGTCAGTGTGGTTACTCACACACCTGAGTGTGTGAGTACTTGTCACGATATTAATTGTTCTGGTTGTCTATTATACATTAGTTTCATTGGCCGTTGTAAAGAACCTCGTGACATTATTATTGTAAAAACTTCACAAGTGTACATATATATATTATTATATATTTGTAATAGTATATTGTCTTACTCGAATCCTTTGGCACTTTGAAATACTTATAAACTACTTAAAAACCGCTCGACCACGATTAGCCAATACCACCTTATACCACTTCATTGATGTGTACTTCTGGGCAGCAAAGAAAGTTACCTGCCTATCAAGAGGGCATCACAGGCAATCACCACACAGGTCAGTAACCTGTATTATAATGGTGTGATCCCGTTACCTGTAAAATAAACTTACTAATAAGGGTAACACCGCCTCCCCTCACTGAACTGCTGTGAGGGCCATTTTAATGTGAGTATTACTGAGTTGAAACATATATGTGTATAATATGTTTAGGCTGAAATATATAAGGGTTTGAAATACAAACATGATGGATGAGGATTGGCTAGGCCTGCACCTAAGACGTTTTGACAACACCAGGAGGGGATGAGCTTAGTGGTTTTCTTTTGTGCATGCTTGTTTGAAATGGTAATAAATAAAGTTGGGAGAAAATATCGGATAAATATATAGAGAAGGTCCTCGCCTCTGCAAACAATATTCACGCCTCCACACAGTGTTCATGGGGAGTAAGGAATATATCTCAACCATAATACAAAGGCCTCCCTGATTAATATATGGAAATTTATTTTTAAACCGCACCTGTTTATATCAAGACGAAATTTCTTAAGGAATTGAAACTAGCTTAGACTACCTAACCTAACGCAACATCAACTAATTGACCTAATTAAGGTGATTACCCTAATTAAGGTGGGGTAAGGATAGTTAAGTAACTTATGTTTAGTACCCCTTTGTTCTCAAGCCAGAAATGTTTTGAAGATTTCTGCCTTAATAGTTGATATACTTTTTTACTCCCCATATTATTGCATTATTATTGGCATAGCAATAATCGTTATCAGCTATTAATACCATCTAAGCATTAGTGTTGGCATTTGCTTGTCCAAGACTGAATATTCACTTGTTAATGCAACTTTCTCAGAAACAGTCCTGACCAAATCTAACCTAACCGAGCCTAAGCTTAATGTAATCAAATATACTATAGGAGTAGCCGTGTGTTTGTTTGTCTGTCTGTCTGTCTGTCTGTCTGTTTTGGGTAGCAGAAGCTGTACATTTAATTTTGATGAGAATAGGCTAAAAAAATCGCAAATAAATCATAGGTGGTAAGCGGCTTGGTCCCATGTCGATTGAATAATTCTGAAGGGGGTTTTTAGGCTAAAAACACTTTTAGGAGTATCATATTACAGGAAAACTCTGCGGTAACGTCTTGCCGCATTCCACTAACTCAGTAAACTCATGGACTTAACGTATGTGTGAGTGTGAGTGTGTGTGTGTGTGTGTGTGTGTCTGCATGCATGTATGTGTGTGTGTGTGTGTGTGTGTGTGTGTGTATGTGTGTGCGTGCGTGCATGTGTGCGTGCGTGCGTGTGTGTGCGTATGTGTGTGTGTGTGAGTGTGATGGGTGAGGCAGGCTTGGGGCTGGGGTGAGACAGGCGTGGGACTGGGGTGAGGCAGGCGTAGGGCTGGGGTGAGACAGGCGTGGGGCTGGGGTGAGACAGGCGTGGGGCTGGGGTGACACAGGCGTGGGGCTGGGATGAAGCAGGCGTGGGGCTGGGTAGAGGCAGGCGTGGGGCTGGGGTGAGGCAGGCGTGGGGCTGGGGTGGGGCAGGCTACGGTGGTGGTAGGAGGTTTACCCAGAGCACTTTGACCAGTGACCAACGACAGCAACAACACGATTAGAGTTTGCAACCATATTGCTGTCTAAAATATACTACTACTACAAACATCAATACATGGGTCCGAAGGGCCCACAAGCACTTGTCTAATATACTATAGGCGTAGCCGTGTGTATGTCTGTCTGTCTCTCTGTCTGTCTGTTTTAGGGTAGCCGAAACTGTAAATTCAATTTTGATGAGTGTAGGCTCAAACAATCGCAAATAAATCGTTGGTGGTAAGCGGCTTGGTCCCATGTCGATTGAATCTTTTAGAATTTTTTTTTGGCTAAAAACACTTAAGAGTATTAATTAAAGGAAAATACACTGCGGTACGTCGTGCCGCATTTCATTAACTCCGTAGACTCACGAACTTACCGTTTGTGTGCGTGTGTGTGTGTGTGCAACATGCATGTGTGTGTATGTGCGTGTGTGTGTGTGTGTGCATGTGTGTGTTGTGTGTGTGTGCATGCATGCATGTGTGTGTGCGCGTGCATGCGTGGATGTGTGTGTGCTTGTGTTGAGGGTGTGTGTGTGTATGTGTGTGTGTGTGTGTGTGTGTGTGTGTGTGTGTGTGTGCTCGGGGTCGATATTCTAATATACTCCACGCACGGCCAACTCTACGTCAGCCTGTCAAGGGTTGGCTGTGCTGATGCCGTCGAGGTATTGGCGCCCCGTGGAATCACACGGAACGTGTTCTACCCCGAGGCACTTTGACCAGTGACCAACGACAGCAACAACACGGTTAGAGTTTGCACTCACATTGTTGTATAATATATTCTACGCCTACAAACATCAATACATCGGTCCAAAGGGTCCACAAGCATTTGTATTCCCTCTTGAGTCTAGACATTTTCCCCTGTGGACATCATCTCTGGGTGTATTTGATTGCATTGTGTTCTGATAACGAAACAATGACCGAAATTATTGCTTTTAATAGTTTTGGTTAGGTTAGGCTACGTTTTAAGGTCAGGTTAGCAATGGTTTCGGTCATAGTTTCGTTATTATAACACAGTGCAATCAAATACACCCAGAGGGAATAATGTACACAGGGGATTAATTATGTCCAGGGGGGGGAGGGTAAATGTCCTACACTCGTTTTCAGCTGCGTTAAACCTATTGACTAGTTCCATTAGTTTGAATCCCCTTGGTAACTACTCTTACGCATACGAAAAATGGTGTAAACGCAAGAAAAGTGGTCATATACATAATTATTATCATACAAAGTAATAAATAGGCACAGAGGCTGGTGTTTCTTTAACCTTGCTGGGCACCACTCAGCCCGAAGGGGAAGCTCATTCCCAGCAAAACACCAGCCTTGTGGAAAATATAATTAGGATGGCAAAAGTCTTGTTCATGTCTCTGAAGGAAAGTCCCCACTGTCATTCTCCCAATTAACTTACAAATTTTTATCTAATCATTACTAAATGGAAACACCCATTATTTGTATGTAGCCAGCATTAATGCATAGCCTTATTTCAGTCATACTGTAATTTACCCATGTATTTGATGTTCAAATTGTAAATAATAACTTTACTTACAGTCACTTCCTCTGGTGGGCAGCCAGAAAAGGCAACTAATTCACCTAATAAAGGAGAGGGAGTCCATTATAACATCTAAGGCCTCCCATACACGTCTCCCAGAGAACAAAAACAAAGCCTGGGGTGAGGTAACGGCCCTCTTCAATGCCAGCAATTTGGACAGGAGCCCAGGACTGTCAATAGCATTTAGTAGTTAGCTACTACAATAGTTATTACAAGCAGATAAAGAGGAGCTGGGAGCATATCAGGAGGAAGTATGTTTGCTTTGAACATGGTTTATCATAACATAAGAGTCAGGACTATAATTTGAAGTATGAAGAGTAGGTAAATAATATACAATTATCCTTCCCCAGAACACAGCTATATAGTTTGAAATTTAAGTGTACCTGCTTAATAATGAAAGCCCTCCTTATATAGTTTCCATTCTGTAGCACTACAGGCAAGCCAATATAAATTGTTAATAATAATGTATATTTTAATATAATTGGTGTTGTGGTTATACTCATCATTATGACTGACATTATCTATATACAATGAGTGAGGAAACCTGCATCTAGTGTCAGTGTACAGAGCCCATATATAAATTAGGAAGCCATCAATTTGATAGTGGACATCAACTTGATAGTAACATTTTCTTCAGGACGAAAAGTGAGGTCACCCTGTTACGCAGGAGAAGGATGGAGACAGGGGGAGGGCCACCAACACCTCAGCTCAAATCTCCACATCTTCTCTGAAGATCCCCGGTGTGGGGAGTCACCTTGTCTAATATACTATAGGAGTAGCCGTGTGTCAGTGTGTGTGTCTGTCTGTTTTGGGTAGCCGAAACTGTAAATTCAATTTTGATAAAAGTAAGCTCAAAAATTCGCAAATAAATCGATCGTAGATGGTAAATGGCTTGGTCCCATGTCGATTGAATAATTTTGAAGGCGGGTTTTGGGCAAAAAACACTTTTATATTACAGGAATGAACTCTGCTTAACGTCTGCAGCATTTCACTAATTCCGTAGACGCATGGAATTACCGTTTGCGTGCGTGTGTGAGTGTGTGTGTGTGTGTGTGTGCTTGCATTACAGGCGTGGGGCTTGGGTGAGACAGGCGTGGGGCTGGGGTGAGGCAGGCGTGGGGCTGGGGTGAGACAAACGTGAGACTGGGGTGAGGCAGGCTACGGTGGTGGTAGGTGGTCTACCTCGAGGCACTTTGACCGAGGCAACCAACGACAGCAACAACACGATTGGAGTTTGCACTCACATTGTTGTTTAAAATATACTACTACTACAAACATCAATACATGGGTCCGAAGGGCCCACATGCACTTGTATAACCTATAACAAGCTTACAATACCAAATAAATAATCAATGGAAATGCTTCCCTTGTCACACAAATAACCACTAAGTTAGTTTTTTGGCAAATATATTAGCTCATTGTGTATTCTAACCTGCATTGTATTTCAAAACACCAGCACAATATTTTTCAAGAAAAACTAATATATATTTTGGTCAAGAATATAATACTACTCTAGATAATATCGCTAAAACCCGCATGCTTATACTGAGGTATGTGGAATTGATTCCTGGCACTTAGAAATTAATTTGCTCACTTACTCACACTGTAATAAGCCCACACTGTTAGGTTGCAGCCTAGGATATGTAGTTAGGTTAGGCTGGAAGCTGGGGGTTGGTCTCACCGCGACGGTTGTTCTCTAGTACCAAAATGAATAATACACTCACAGGATTTAAAAGCATGAAAGCATATAATTATGTTCAAACCAAGTAGTCCAGTCAATCTGTGGTTTGAGATTGAAAAAATTGCAACATAATATATTTTTGTGGTAACGTATTCAACATGCCTACCTAAATAACATACCAAAAGTGGAGGAAAAAGGAGATGGTGGAAAGTCACCTAATTTGCATAAATCCAATATGGCTGCCAGGCCATTTCCTGAAAACCGTAAAAATTGCCTATTTTTACTTTTAATTATTGGAAAGAGGTGATCTTGGTGTCTACATATATGTTTTCAGGGTCCATAAACATGATGGTGAATATATTTACATGCTAGAGATAATATTTTTGTCAAAGTAGAGAAAAAAATCATTTACTTTTTTACTGGTTAATGGGTCTTTGCGATATTAGTCATTATAACTGACACTAGAGGTAAACATGGGGTTATTCACTGTCAAATTTAGATCTCCTAGAGTACACTTTATATTCCTTTAATTTTCTTTTAGCGTATATTATATATTTATATTGTACTTTGTATGTATGTCATCTTCACAGTTTTGTAGGTAGTGGTAGCTTAGTAGTACATATGTTCCAGACACAACATCCAAATGTTTTTGACATGTTCAATGCAGGGTATCATGTCTTACGACGCAGCGACCGTATTTGGGGAGGACTTTCATCTGATTTTGTTATAGAACAAGTACTGATGAAAAGTATGAAGACTACTGGTGGATTAACACGTGGTTGTGGAATGTCTGAAACACAACGTACCCAGTGGCTGCTGTCCATGCCTGCATGTGCTGATGTTAATATAATATGGCTATGCAAGAGTGCATGGAAACAAATTACGCAACTAGTGAACAACACAAAGAAGCCACAGATGCAAGACAAAAGAAAGATGAACTTGACACTCTATCACTTATGAGTTTCCTCCAAGAAAGAAACCCCTTTGCACTAGACCTGCTATTGGGTAACATCGCCACAGGCGTCACAACTGACCAAACCGTCAATGTCCATAAAGCTGCAAAAGTGGGCAGAAAGGTACTCGAAAGTATGGAGGGAAAGAACGTCATGTAGTACCAGGAAAAAAGATCAAGTGGTAACACTTGACCACAGAGTCTCGGCAAATAGTGGACGGGTTAAGTGACTTTTGACTTCAGGTCGTGATGCAAAAGTCCCCTTTGGCATGGAGGTACCTTAGGTTGATATATAAAATAATCCCAAGATACAAGTTAGATCGGTCCTCATATCTGATTTATACGCATTTTTAAAAAATGGCCGACATCGTTTCGTCGAACGCCATATGTCTGCCTCTTTTAAAGCTATAATGACAGATTTGGTGTAAAAATGTACATTTTTAGGGTCAAGGAATCCAACTAAATAAGATTCAAAGTTATTAGAAAAGTAATAATTTCCCCCTTACCATGACAATTGTGGGTGAAATATAGAAACATATTGTAAATTTAAGGTGATGTATATGTAAGGTTTCATATTTTTACCTTGAAATCGTTTTTTTTTTACCTGTGTGTATGTTTCTATCCTGTCTGTCGCATACTGTTCAAGCAAAATTATATTTCATTTCAGATTAGAACGTCGATTAGAGCATAGATATTCCATCCCTTGAGTAACCCCAAAAGCACAACTGCCATTATGGACACTCGTGATTGGAGTTTATGTTTCATATGTCAGTTACAGAAAAAAAAATAAAAGACCTTACAATGGCTTTGATCCATCATTATCTGTAAAACTAAAAAGTAATCATGAAAAACGTTATACATGTTGCAAAGAAGAAGCTGATAATATCAATGAGCTGAAGGACTTAGGTGAGTTGCCTGATTTTGTAGTAGTGAATGACATATGTAATAGTGTTGGTGGTATTAGTCATGGTAGCGTTGGTGGTGGTGATCAAGAAATAGTCATGCTAATGATGTATAATCAAATAGTATGGTATAAAAGCTGTAGGAGAGCCAGGAAAAAGCACGACGAATCCACGAGCCAAGTTAAAACACGTTGCATGACCAGTAGTGATAAGTCCACTACGCAGGCTTCATCTACACCCTCAACATCATCATGTGAACAATTCAACAAACCGTGTATCTCTTGTGATGATGTGGGCAACATAAAAGGAACTGAGGAGAGCTGCCACCCTTGGATTGGATATAAAAGTCCGAGAATGTGCTCACATCATAGGTGACAAACATGTATCAGCTAAACTAGCTGCTGGTGACATGGTAGCTATTGATGCACCATATCATCGTGTGTGCCTGACTAGGTTTACAGAAGAGCGGAAACTATTGGATGTGACATGACGTAAAATAACGAAATTTGGGTCATCAGAGCACATGTCCTCAGTGAATTGCTGGACTTTATTGAAGATAACCGTGGCTCGTGAAAATCACTCTATGGCGGACCTGACTGTTCTCTATGACAGGCGCATAGCTGATCTAGGATTTCCTAGATAAGCTGTTGTGGACATGAAAAATAAGAAAACTACAAATGTAACAGCCGTCCTCAAAGCAGCCAAAATCCTGCGCCAAGAGTATCTCCCAATGAAGCAAGCTTTCACAGGTACCTTATCAGCCTCATATGAATCTAATGCAATCCCTCCCATAAACATCTTTTCTAAACATGCTTCTTGATGGATCAGGTATTGACCAGCCACCCCCTGGACCTGAAAAGTCCAAAGGTGCCACATCCTTGGGCAGCAAATTATATTCAACTCGGTAAGATGCAGATTCAAGAAAGCTGACAGTGTTCCTCGTCATATAAAAGAGAGAGAAACCCCAGCTTCACTCTATCTGGCAATTAAATTTCACCTCCAGACTGGTAATGCATCTCTGGTGGATGTCATGCACAGGAGAGGACTATGTGTGTCAAATGATCGATTAAAAACATGCAGCACGCACAGAGAATTCAGTGATCAATCATTGGAAGAAGATCGGCGTGGTTGTCCCACCTCAAGCAGTCAAGGGTGTGTTCACTACTGGTGGGTTTGATAACATTGACCATAACCCATCATTAACAACAGCAACATCAGCCCTTTATGGAACATCTATAAGTATTCAGCATCAGTTCAGTTCAGACCGTCAACAAACTGAGAATACCATTGGTATCTTAGATCCAGTTGAGAATGGGAAAAGACATGTTAAATCCCTGCCAGCGCATTACACAGCCATTGATTTGGATGTTTCACTGCCAAATGATGGGGTCCTATACGTTCCTACTCTGAATACCAACATGCATCCTCATCCAGCTTCTCGTCCTCTCGCCAAAGTCATTAAAAGAAGGTTACCAATGGTTGGAGAGAGTCAGACACTTTGTGGGTAAATATAACCTTGAAGCTAACGATTGGATATCATGGGCTGCATATTATGCCAGTATCACAGAGCCTACTTCATTTCCCATGACCAAATCGTACGTGTTGCCATTATTTACAGAATCCCCTACAAGCCCCGCTATGGCTTGGCATGCAATGAAAGTCCTTTGCCAATCAATCAACTGCCTAAATCCAGGTCAGACACCGGTCATGGTTGCTGATCAACCTCTCTTTACATTAGCCAAACAACTTCAGTTTTTTGCAGAAGTTTTTTTCAGTGGAAGCATGAACTTTTTATGATAGCCAATTTCCTAGATATATGTGATGAAATTTCGTAAAATATAGCGTAATTTGAATACTTAACTATTTCATAATTTTTTTTATTTTTGTAAATTTGATAACCCTTTAAATACATTTTTCACTCCAAAATTTGAGACTTTGACGCCAATTTTGTCACTGTAGCTATAACATAAGTAAATATATGAGATTTTCTGAATTATCAGCGGTCATTTAGAAAAAAATATAATATATATTTTACCATTAATAATCATGATTAGGGGAAACATTTTATTTTTACAGCTTTGATTCTCATTCATTGGATTTCGTGACCCTGAAAATGTACAATTTGACACAAAATTTGTTATTATAGCTTTAAAAGTGCCCATTGGTGGCTCGTGGCATAGGGCTGCAGAGCTGCAGCACCCCCAGACACTCACTGCCAGGTGTATAATGCCTTTAGAGACACAGCATAATTGATACACTACTAACAAATATATCATAATAAAAAGTCATTATATGTTATTTCATTATTTTCAATACGTGACTAATTGAATTTTCATTAAAAGCAGACCAAAATGTAAGTTACTTTCATATTTGCTGTACGATTCTGTCTGCGCCGCCGCCGCGCCACTTGTGAACACAATGAGGTGCAGTCGAGGCAGCTATAAAGTCTCGTCCGTCTCGTGTTTACAGTGCGTGTAGACGGTGTGGTCACCACTTAATCCCCCTATGACGATGGAAAATCCAGTGAGGTATTTGCAAAACATCAACTTATCCCAGCTGACATTAAATGAAAAGACTGAAATCAAGCGGTACCGACCTTATTTTCAAGTAATACTGTAATTCTACCATCACCACCTCAGCCATCCCCTCTACTACCAACACTACCACCCCCACCATCCCTTCTACCACCACCACTACTACCATTCCCTGAAATACGTGAACATCAACTACAACTCATACCTGAGATAGGTAAAATTTGTGTATCCTACTGTTGTGTGAAGCTTGCAGTCCCTCCATTGTATTTTATCACGAGCTACCACTGAAAGTGCCAGAGATATGGTGTTCGACGAAAAGTTGGCGGCCATTTTGAAAAACGCGTATAAATCCGATACAAAGCTAGATTTGACTTGTGTCTTTGGATATTATATTTTCTATCACCCTAAGATACTTCCATGCCAAAGGGGACCTTCGCATCATGACCTAAAGTTAGCAGCCTAATTTTTGCGCTTAACCCGATAACCCGTCCACTAAAAGGTAGATGGTGAAATGCTTCATGTTGATTCCCAGCTGTTCTTTCAACGTCTCATAATGGCTGCACCTAATGTTATGTATGATATTGAAGGCATCTTCCAATATGAGCTGTGTTCTCTTCCATTATCTTTGTTTGAGACCAACGGACTTCTTCGCGAAGCTAATAAGCCTTCACACGCTGATGCAGTTTGTAAATTTGCACAAGGCACAGATATGTCAGCTCACTAAGATGAAGATGGCATGTGTTATGTGATTGATGGTGGCTCTCTTCTACAGCGCCTGCCATATGGTCTTGAATGTCACATTTGGTTCCATCTGCCAGCGCTATGTAGACTATGTTCACGAGAAGTACAGAGATGCCACATTTGTATTTGACGTTTATGAAGCAGGTCCTTCTACAAAAGACACTTTACATAAGCGAAGGTCCAGAGGGATGGTCGGTGCGCAAGTGAATTTTGTTGAAGGAATGTGTGTAGCAACAAAGAAAGAACTGTTCCTGGCT
>JACEEZ010017360.1:65000-90000 GCA_016584305.1 Chionoecetes opilio
GGTAAATCTGTATTCGCCAACGATATTATTAGCACCTAGTAAGATACTAGGTCCATTGCAGCTGTTAGCCACCAGAGGGGTCTGGTTCCGCGCAACAGCCAATCATCTCTAAGCTTACATTAGGCGTGTTGGGCTTACACGTGGTTGTGTTTACAAACACATTTCATTTAAAGTTCATAGTCATGGATGTATCATACCTCCATAATTGTAGTAAATGATGTCTCAAGCGGTTATTTATCATTACGGTGCATCATAAAGGCTCGTTTTGCACGCCTGTCACCTGATTCGAGGTAATCTATTAAAATAAATCATGACTCTTACTGAAAAACACGACAAAATAGCCTGATATGAGTGTCCGTGTGTGATTCTACACATTTGCAATGATTCTTCGTCTTCTTATCTGTCGAGGAGAAAAAGTGGAGAACTTAGCCAATAGCTGTGTATGTATAACATGACTGAGTCTGGATTCAATTATTTTTCACCTTGCTACTGTTTTTATAGGTCTATAAAACGAGTGTGAAAAGGTATATGTGCAGTTTAAACCAATACACGATCAGTGGTTTTGTCGTGCCCAGAGATCCGAGGAAGGAGAGGAAAGACAGGAGGGAGAGGAGACAAAGGAAGGAGAGAAGAAAGGGGAGGATTAGCGAACAAAAGGGATTAGAGACAAAAGGAGTACAGGTTACATGTCAGAAGTGTTAGGCACACCGATGAACGGAAAGTCAGGCCGTGCTCCATAATATAGACAACGCGATGAGGAAGGAATGGTAATCCCTCCCTAGTGAGACAGGACATGAAAGGCATAAAATAAAGTGCCTTACCGTAAATAAGGACAATAGAGAAGGTACACAGTCTTAGCGAACAGAACGTTGTCGGAACGAAACACAACGTAACATTTAGTGCATGAACATTTTAGAAATACGGAAATAGTAAAATAAGGAAACGATATGTATAGGGACAGTTGCCTCATGACATGATATAAAAGACAGTTGTAACGAGGAGAGGACAGCAGATATTTACAGAGCTCCATAGCTCACAGTACATTTCCCATATTTAAGATGCAGGCTCTCTCCCGCACAACGTTACTCTTGTTCACCTGGAACGTGGTAAGTGACATATATTTTCTGTAGTGACTGAAGTGTCTTGAAGTTTGTTTTTGATGTCTTGAAATGTTTTTATGTCTTGAAGTGTCTTGAAGTAACTTGTCATGAAGTGATTTTGTCTTGTGTAGATATATATCGTGTGGTCGTAAACCGACTGTGTTTTTATGAAGTGTTAGCTAGATAAAATGAAGTGTCTTGCTGAAGTTGTGTTTACATTGAGTTTTGGTGTAGTGTTTTTGTGTAGCGTTTTCTGTGTAGTGTTTTTACTATAATGATATGTTAAATAAATAAGCGAAAGATAGCTGCGTGTCACAGCCCCACTTATGTACGGATTCAGCACTCTTGCAATACTTAGTACCGACTTATAATAGAATGAATGGTGCAGCTTATTTGTCTTAGGTTCCCAAAGTAAAAGAAAGAAAATAACTAAGGTGTTGGGGAACGACAAACTGGTGTCAGGTGTGGGGTTGTGACACTTATAATAATTATGTCATTGTAATAACAGCGAGATATGCGAGCATCCATGTGTTAGATGACCAGCCAATCGTCAGTGAGATTTGACAGCGATTTCAACACGGCTTTATTGACGAATTTGATAGTGACAGTGAAGAAGAAATCATATTTAAGATGACGGGTACGGGTGTAGGTTCATCAGATGCGACCAGTCAAGGTGCAACAGGGGGAAATTTATCTGTTTCCCCTGAAGACTTGTCGATACTTCTAGCTCGCCATACCTTAAATGATTTTGGTAGGGTGTCAGGATTAAAATACTTTTGTGGAGGAAATGAAAGATACGCTCCATGTCCTACCCTTCCTTGCCATAGGAATCCAAGAGAATTTTTCAAGGACATAGAGTCCCGGACAGTTCTAAACTGGGATGATGTGGGACGATTAGAACTAGCCAAACAGTATACACTTGGGAATGCACTCACATACCTGGAAAGTGCCATAAAATACCAAGGGCCAAATTATGTAGCGGTAAGGGATGCTTATCTTGAAATGTATCCCACTGATAAATCAGAGGACAGTCAAATAGCTTTGCTTGAATCGGCCAAACGAAAACCAGGAGAAACATTGCGTGATTTTTTCATCAGACTTGATACCGCTTATTGCGACTTGTCTATCCTTAAGCCTGGTTACAAGGAGGTGTATAACGCGAAATTTTGTACGCGTATGCTGGAGTGCCTTCCTGCTATTTTCCGATATCACCTAACCCCAGGACAAGTTCGTGAGCCTTTACGAATTTTACATCAAGGCTATGCTTATATCAATGCCATGCCCGACCTTAAGTTGCGAGATTCTGATGTGGCTAAAGAAAGGCATAACATGACGCCAGGTCTAGTGAATGTAGTAGGAGCGACGGAGACCGGAGCACATAACAACTTTCCTCATGATCGCGCCCCTGCAGTGAGGCAGAGGGACAATAATACATTTTCCCATAACACTAATTATGGACAAAGGCCTCCACCGGCTCCTCGAGATACAGTATGTTTCAAGTGTGGCCGAATGGGTCATATCGCTAGTTATTGTAGGTACGGACAAGCCGCTGGGCGTAGTCCGAGGCAAGAACAGAGGAGTGGATGTTGGCAGTGCGGACAACAAGGACATCGGGCTATTGGGTGCGAGAATAGACGCCCGCAAATGGCACCGCAAATGGCACCGAATGCTCCTATGCGACAAGGGCGTGAGAGATACGCAAGTGATGATCGTAGGCAAACTTGGCACCGCAAAGGACAAAAAAAAAGCCAATTTAGGTCCGGGTTTAATCGCCTATTTCCACGAGAGGACCAGTCTATTTTGTTTAATGACTTTCGTGGGATCAGGTCAATCCCCGACACCCGCTGTCATAGATAGTGGAGCAACTAATACACTGATAGAAGAAGAGTTATTTGAAGCAAGGGGAGGTACGTATGTGCAAACAACGCCTCAACATTTACATAGTGTGTTAAGTAATGTAGTACCTACAGTAGGGGGAGGTAAGATTAACATTAACATAGGGCATGGGGTCGAAGAACAGACTTGTATAGTAGTCAGCAAAGAAGTAACTTTGCCGACGCCCATGATCCTAGGACTAGATTTTATGTTTAGGAAAGATGCCGCAGTTCACCCAGTCCATATTAATACTGGAGGTGAAGGTCCTAGAACGAGAGCGTTAGCGTTAACCTTTGGAGAGATGGAACTCCAGATAATGAATGCTCCAAATGGATGGGTAGGTAATTATCCTAACAGTTGACATGAGGAGGAGCAAATTGATCAAAGAGGAGAGGGTGAAAGTGAATCGGAGGAAAAAGAAAAAGGTGTAGAACAAAATAAGCAGTACAAAGTAAGAGTGAATTGGAAATCACATTGCCGCCCGGAATGGTGGGCTACGTGGAACTTGAAGCACAGGTAGCATGTAAGGAGGGACTTTTCATGCCTAATCCTGCCGATAAATGTGGTAGACTCTTATATCCAGGCATAGTACAGAGTACGACCAACCAGCAGGGGGATAAAAGTAAGTTTATTATCCCCTATGCAAATCCCAGCTCAGAGTATATATATCTGACCTCGGAACAGTTATTAGGCCATATCACTCCGTGCAGTGCGGTAACTTATGCAGAACCGCCTGCCACAGCATGTAGTGCAAGTGCCGAAGAGACATGCGAGAGAAAGCAAGAAAGGCAAAGATATAAACAGGCAGAGTTACAGAAGATGGTAGAAGCTCGATTTCCGCCAGGAAGCCGAGAGAATGTGGCCCTAACCAAACTAGTAAATAAATATCCTTCAATGTTCGCGCTGAAGGAAGAGCCATTGACGATAACCCCTTACTATTATCACACTATAAAGCAAAAGACGGAAGAACCAGTATATAGTAAGCCTTACCCTATTCCTATCAAGCATCTTGCCCCTATTGAACAACAATTAAAAGAATTGCAGTCACAAGGAGTGATTCAGCCAAGCTATTCTCCATACAATGCACCTCTTGTTCCGGTATCAAAAAAGGACGGAGGTATAAGACTGTGCCTTGATTTTAGGAAATTAAATGATCAAATCATAGATGATAAACACCCACTTCCCAACATTAACACTATACTAAACCAGCTAGGCCAGAGTACAATCTTTACATCTCTTGACCTACGCTCTGGTTATCATCAGGTACCTTTAGCACCTTGAGAGTATGGAAAAAACTGCTTTTGCTACTCCTTACGGCTTGTGGGAGTACACTTGTCTCCCGTTTGGATTAAAGACAGCGCCCAGCGCTTACCAACGTATAGTAAATCACATACTAACAGGACTAGTGGGAAAGATTGCCCAAGTCTATCTAGATGATATAATAGTGTTGGAACCTGCCTTTGAAAATCATGTGAGTAACCTAGAAAGGGTGATAAGCCGTCTTGCCGACGCTAGTATGTCTCTTAGGATAGATAAATGTCAATTCTTTAAAAAAGAAGTCTCCTACTTAGGACACATTATCAGTGAAGAGGGAATAAAACCTCAACCAGAGAAAATAGACACACTAAAGAACATTCCCGTGCCAAGAACAGTGAAAGAAGTACAGAGTTTCTTGGGTTTTGTAAATTACTATCGGAAGTTCATACATAAATATTCTGAGATAGCAGCACCCATACAGAAGCTGTTAACAGGACAAGGGAAAGATAAGAAATCAAATCATCCAATAACTTGGAATGAAAATGCACATAATGCTTTCTGCCTAATAAAGGAAAAACTCACTCGTGACATTACCTTAAAGTTTCCTGACTTTACTCTACCTTTCATGTTGACGACGGACGCGTCGGATAATTGTTTATTAGGAGTATTGCAGCAAGCTGATGAAACGGGCGCAGTTCGCCCTCTTGCCTTTTTTAGTCGTGCATTGAATTCAGCAGAGAAGAATTACTCAGCTGTAGAGCGTGAAGCCCTTGCAGTAATTTATGGTCTTACAGTAAACAGGTCTCTTATTTTGGGATACAAAGTAAATATCCAGAGCGACCACAGACCTTTAGTGTGGATATTACAAGCCAAAAGCCCTAGCAATCGTATTGCACAGTGGCAAACACTGTTGGGAGAATACGATTTCACCGTTGAGTATTTGCCAGGTAAACAAAATGTTGTTGCAGACTTCCTGTCTAGAATAAATCAACAGGAAAGTGATATGCTGGAAGAAGAGATAGTAAGACGTGTATTGCTAATCAGCACTACTAATAAAAAGTTCCAAGATTTCAAGATGTGGAATATAGATGACGTAAGAAAAGGTCAAGATAATGACCCGGAACTCGGTCGAGTTAAAACGATAGTTGCGCGAGGTAGATATCTGGCCACAGACCAGATGATCAATCTAAAGAAGTTTCCTTTAGATCAAATGTTTGTTGAAGAGGACGTCTTGTATAGAGTCAGTTGCGACAGTTATGGTCGCGAGAGTCGGGGAATAGTTGTACCACCAGGGTTTATCCTCTCAGCGCTTGCTTTAGCGCATCACGTGGAACCTGCAGGACACGGAGGCGTTAAAACAACGTTGGCCAGGTGTAAGAAATTTGCATATTGGCCAGGGATGAAACCTGATGTAATAGATTATTGTAGCATGTGCCCCGTATGTAGGAATTGCAAAAGGAGCCAGAGAGCTCGAGCACCCCTACAAAGTTACCCAAAGATAGGTAGTCCGTTTGAGCGTGTGCACATGGCCCTAGTGGGTCCAGTTAGTACTTCAGGTGATACCAATCGGTATATAATGACTGTAGTAGATGTAATGACGCGATATTTGATAGCGGTACCGCTAAAAACAAAGAGCGCACGAGAAGTAGCGCAGGCATTTTACAATCATGTAATTTGTACACAAGGTGCGCCGGAAATACTGATTACAGATAATGGCCGCGAGTTCGTAAACGAAATGTTTGCGGCGTTGACTGATTTGATGGGGATAGAACATCTCCGTACAACGCCTTATCACCCAAGTAGTAATGTGATAATTGAAAGGCCAAATGCGACACTCGTAAACATCCTTCGTACCTTATGTGAAGATAACCGACAAGCATGGGATAAATGGCTTCCTACGGCCTCACACGCATATAATACTGCATTCCACCGAGTAATTAAAGATTCACCTTTTTTCCTCCTGCATATGAGAGATGCTAAAGTGCCTTATGAAACACTAGAGCAACCAGAAAAACCACTCTATAACATTGAAGATTATAGGAGGGAGACAGTACTGATGACAAAAAAGATATACAATACTTGTCAACAATTTCTAGAAGAGGGAAGATTAGAAAATGAGAGGAGATTTAAGAGAACCAAGGTTCTCACAGTAGAGCTTGGTGACAGAGTTTATCTTAAGAATATACCAAAAGTTGGAGAGCCTAGGAAACTCCAACCCTTTTATGAGGGACCATATAGAGTAGTAGATAAGATAGGTGACGTAGTACTTAAAGACAAAAGGATTCGAGGTGGTAAGATAAAGATAATTCACACTGATAACGTGAAAGTAGTTCCGGAAGGCGCACTAACCACAGCAAATGTACGTAACATTAGACAAGCTTTTCCATGGGACGAGAAAGGCGAGAGTAACAGGGATATAGAGGATGAGACCGACGTCAGACGCAATGGAAGGTTCCCCACATACCGGGAGGCATTAGAGGCAATGTATGGTGCGTCAGGCGGGCAGCCCCTCCCAGACGAAATAGAGGTAGACGAAGAGGCGCCCACCAGCCCGGCCTCACCACAAGCCGCAGGGCATTCACCCAGACATTCTTTGGACTCAGCTCACGGGGAGGCTGACATAATCCTCCCTCCCAGGCGTCTGTTACGGTCAAATTCATCAGTTCCTGAATTACCATTTATTATGTCAAAACCAATTGAGCATAGAGGTCGTGGGAAGTAATGCAAGTATGGACAAGACTTCGTAGAGTAATTGCCTGTTTTTCTGATTGTTACAGGCTCTCGGCATGGATTCACGTTTGAGAACAATACACCCTGCTCAGGAGCAGCCTGTAAAAGCTGGATTAGCTTTTACTCCAGCTTTTAAGATGATGATTACCGGCAGATCATATATAGTACCTATTCAAGTCAACCCAAATGTAGTACTTCGTCCAATGATAGACGCATTAAATCTTACTGCTGACGTGGCGTGGAGTATGGAGCACATGAATCGCTCATATCCAACTGTTGATTTGCTCAAGCGAACTCTAGACGGTTTTCAATTGGAATTTGATAAACTTTTCAAAGAAGCGTCCGCTTTCTTAGCATCTGTTGGGGGACGCGCGCCGCATTCCAGGTATGCTCGAGGTGCGGCTAACTTTATTGATTCACTGGCTAATTTACTATTTGGTACTGCCACACAGGAGCAGGTGGATAAAATCCACAACAATCTAGAGACTTTAAATCATATCACCGAAGAAGAGAGAAGGACCCTAAATGTTCATTCTGAAATTTTGAATATAACTATCAGGGATCTTAGACATGTGAACTCAGCAATTACCCGTCTAGAGGTCGCCGCTGAGACTGCTGCTACTATAATAAGAAAGTTTTCTGTGCAAACTTTGGAGATAGAGGGTGATATTAGAATAATGGAAACTATTTCATTAATTCAGTTAGCATTATCTGACTTAGATCATGATTTCACTAATATGAAAATAGGATTTATGGAAATGATGCAGACTTATGCCTCACCACTTATAATCCCTGATGATGTTTTGTTAGATATATTAAGAGCAGCTTCACTGAAACTCCCAGGCTTGTTATTCCCTGCGGAGACTGAGTTTTTATCTTTGTACCGAGACATCATACAAGTATATACAAGACACTCAGCCCTAAAAGGAAATCTATGTTACTATGTCACGATTCCAATGCGAGGGGATCCGTCAGATATTTTTGATGTTTTCAACATACATAGTTTCCCCTCAAGGATCCCCTCAATTGATTCAAATTATTTTGTGCAAATTGACCTCTCTTCAAAATACTTAGTGGTCTCAGAGAACAGACAATTTTACATGTTGAGTCAAGACCTGTCCCAATGCCGCAGGCATGCTGCTCTGCTTATTTGTCCACCTACAGGACCTATTTACACCACAGACCAGATGGTCTGTGAGATTGCTGTCTTTCTAGATGCAGATGACGCTGCTGTCCTGTGTCCCAAACAATTGGTAAAGAGATTCAGGCCCACCTTCCACCGCATACCCGCTGGATGGGCTTTCAGTGTTGACAGACCTACCACCCTAACTATGGTCTGTCCTTCTGGTCCCATCAACAAGATAAGGCAGTCCATCAACGGGACCGGCGTCCTGACAGTTGGGTCCAGTTGTGCGGTCCACGCCGCCTCGTTTGCTCTCCCCGCCTTGGACAAGGTGGTGGCGACAACCCCCTTGAGCGTAAATCCTTCCTCGCTCCCCCTGGCCCCTCTCCTCGCAGGCTGGGAACGGCAAGTCTTGACTGAGTTGCCAAACGCCACACTACCTCCGATGGCAACCTATCACCCGACTTCTTTGGACCTGTTGGCGCCCAGACTCCGCCCCATTGCCCCGCCGCCCACACCAGTTGTAGCGCCCAGTGCCGCTGTCTGGTGGGTATGGATGCTGATGGGCGCGAGTCTTCCCATAGGTATGGCACTGATGGGAGCCGTGTGGTACGGCTTCTCTCGTCTGTGGGCCATACCTGCACTTCCTACGCCACCGACATCCCCAGATGTCCACTCTTCATGGCTGTCCATGGTTGCACGCCCCTACCGACCCCACATGACACGAGGGCGTGTCATCTTGGGAAAGGGGGTGTGTCGTGCCCAGAGATCCGAGGAAGGAGAGGAAAGACAGGAGGGAGAGGAGACAAAGGAAGGAGAGAAGAAAGGGGAGGATTAGCGAGCAAAAAGGATTAGAAACAAAGGGAGTACAGGTTACATGTCAGAAGTGTTAGGCACACCGATGAACGGAAAGTCAGGCCGTGCTCCATAATATAGACAACGCGATGAGGAAGGAATGGTAATCCCTCCCTAGTGAGACAGGACATGAAAGGCATAAAATAAAGTGCCTTACCGTAAATAAGGACAATAGAGAAGGTACACAGTCTTAGCGAACAGAACGTTGTCGGAGCGAAACACAACGTAACATTTAGTGCATGAACATTTTAGAAATACGGAAATAGTAAAATAAGGAAACGATATGTATAGGGACAGTTGCCTCAAGACATGATATAAAAGACAGTTGTAACGAGGAGAGGACAGCAGATATTTACAGAGCTCCATAGCTCACAGTACATTTCCCATATTTAAGATGCAGGCTCTCTCCCGCACAACGTTACTCTTGTTCACCTGGAACGTGGTAAGTGACATATATTTTCTGTAGTGACTGAAGTGTCTTGAAGTTTGTTTTTGATGTCTTGAAATGTTTTTATGTCTTGAAGTGTCTTGAAGTAACTTGTCATGAAGTGATTTTGTCTTGTGTAGATATATACCGTGTGATCGTAAACCGACTGTGTTTTTATGAAGTGTTAGTTAGATAAAATAAAGTGTCTTGCTGAAGTTGTGTTTACATTGAGTTTTGGTGTAGTGTTTTTGTGTAGTGTTTTCTGTGCAGTGTTTTTACTATAATGATATGTTAAATAAATAAGCGAAAGATAGCTGCGTGTCACAGCCCCACTTATGTACGGATTCAGCACTCTTGCAATACTTAGTACCGACTTATAATAGAATGAATGGTGCAGCTTATTTGTCTTAGGTTCCCAAAGTAAAAGAAAGAAAATAACTAAGGTGTTGGGGAACGACAGTTTTACTGAACGTTTCGTTCTCATCATAAGGAGTATCTCTAACCCTTACCTACTACAACAGCCGTCGGAAATAAAAAAAAGAACACAAGGGGGGTCTGGGGCGAGGCGAAACCCTCCCACTGACGGTAGGTTACGTGAGCAATGCCCAGGTTAGGTTAGTTAACTAGCAGGAGATTCTGCACCCCCCTCCCCCACCCTCAGTTGTCAGGAGAGTATTATGTTACAATGGACGAGAACTGCGCGGTCGCTACCGCCGTTTATTACTACTTCTGTTTACTGTAATATTTTTTGTTCAGTATACTGTGCAGTATTAATCAATTAATCTTCCGCGTAACCTTCAAAACTCATATACATATTGTAGAAATTATATGGTTGTCTAATAGCGCATACAGACACACCCTCCCCGTCCAGAGGCCCCCTAACCCTTTAGGTGGTTAGGTTAAGGTTCGGGTTAGTTTAATAATCCCGCCAGGTGGTCGAGGGGGAGGTTAGCCCCCCCGTTAGGAGGTTAACTTTGGTTCGGTTAAGGGGAGAGTCCGCCGTGACAATATGAAAAAAAAAAAATAATATACGAATTTGAGTTATATGGTCAATGGCAACACCCTATCCTTTGGCTTTCGAATGGTGGAATTTTTTTCAGTCGGACATTTTTTTAAATGCCTATAGCGAGGGGCATTTAAACTTTCAAAACTTGTAAAAAAATTAAAAACAATGAATTTTTTTTTGGATAATTTTCCCATATATCAAAAGTAAGCCTTTAAAAAAAATAGCAATCTTCAGGGTGAAGTTTGTTACCCAGGGGACAATTCTGGAACAATTTTGGATATGAAAAGTGCAACCTGTTCACAAAATTTTTTGGAACAAATGTATACATCCAAAAAGGACTAGAAAAGAGAGAAAAGAGAAGAATTACACCGTGGAAGACAATAAACAAGAAGAGGAAGACAGACAAAGGAATTCCAACCGAAAGCTATGCACCTTGTGAATTTTGATCGAACCTTGCAACAATGAGGGGCGTGGCGGGCCTGGTGGGCGGGCGTGGCGGGCGGGTGACACCCTCGCCTTTGAGCGATTAATTAATACCTTTATAAGGGGGGACTAGGTGTAGATCCTTTTATGCATGCATTGATATGTGATTACTGATCCCAAAAAATTCATATGAAAGTAGCATTGACAGTATAGTACCTTCAGTGGAGCGCAGAAACTTTAGCAAAACTTCAAACGCGTTTTTCTCAAAACTAGTATAAAATGAACATAAAATTCATCACTTTCATTTTTGGCACGATTTTCACGAATCTTTAGGACACACAAACTTAAATATCGTAGAAAAATCTGTTCTGATTTCATTTTTGTTTTTAAGTCTTAGTTTTGATATATGGGAAAATGTTCCTGAATTTTTTTTTTTTTTTTTTTTTTTTTTTAACAATTAAAAAAAAAATCGCAAACAAATTTCCAAATTTTCTCAGAACAAATTGTTAGAATACCAATGAATTATCATATGCTCATGTCACAAGGAAATCGGTCAAAAAATGACTGAGGAGATGCAATTCAAAATTTCATCAAAAACCGACAAAAATAGGCTCTTGAATTATTGAAATTGAACTATTGAAATTATTTCTTTCATCTGATCAGCTTGAAATTTTAATGTGATAACAAGGGTACTAATATACACAACATATAAATTATTCATGACCGTAGATGCAATTTAAAATTCACGGCGGACTCTCCCCTTAAGGTAATAATCACTCGGCGGCTGGCGGGCGGGCTGACGAATGCTTGGCGGGGCACACATGTTTTCGTACAATTCAGTTACTTCTCTGTTTTCTGAGACACTGACTATTATTTCCTGGCCAAGTTTTAGTGCTTTTTCTGAAGGAGATACATTGTTATCGATGGAAACGGTGACCCTAGGATTTGGTGACGAAAAAAGAAAGAATGGGTTTCCGAAAATAAGAATATCTACATCTAAAAAAAAACTAATTTTAGGCAAGAACTACTAAGTCAGGTAAGGCAAAAACTAGTCAGTGTCTAAGAAAATGACCGCGCAGTCCTCGTCCATTCTTACCTTTCTTGGAAATCGCTAGTTTTTACAGGTGGGGTCTAGAGGGTATACAAAAATCTAGTGATTGCCACGAAAAACAAAGGTCAGATTCTTTCAAAACACAACAAAATCTATCAGAAAAATATAGTTGTGTCTGAAAATGGAGAGGGTCACTTTAATGAATCTTTCCCATAGCTTTTATCAGTTGTTAGGTTTGAGGTATTTAGGGTAGATGAAAAAGTGCGCAGGTGGCCTTAGGGAAATAGTTCTTCCAGAGTGTACGAAGTGATATTTGGAAGGGAATTACTCATAATGTCTAACATACAATGAAATCATAATGGCAGTGTCAGTGACGTACCCACAAAGTTGAAAAGGAGAGGGTGGGTGGGGTGCAGAGTTATTTTTTTCTGTGTAGCCCATGATTTTGGCAAGCGCAGAGAGCCCGTACAGCTAAGGGGGGGTTAGTGTCAATTTCATGATCGTTTTGAGGCCATACAGAATCGGTATACGACAAAAATGTAGCATATCCTAAATTCATTTTTATGTACTCCAGAGTCGCTGAGTTATGATTCAGTACTTCCAATAACCTTGTACGTACTACTAAAATTCAATCGCTTACTTTCGATCAAGCAACTTTACAACTATAATATACTAATAATATTAACATTCAAAATGATGATTTAAACACTGTAATAGTCTCACTTTTATAACAAACAGGAAAAGACAAAACCATAGACCACTGTAAATCTGGACTACGCACGGAATATCGGCCTGTTGCACAATGGCCCTTAAGTCGGAGGGCCGCTCGGATTCATATATATATACTAGGGTGGTCCACGGCTACGGGGTGTAATTAATAAATTGCTCAAAACCAATTTCCACATACTTTATTTCTGTTCACTATGATAGAGTAATGTTCTTGTGAAATTTGAACCATATCCGTGAACATTTAGAGGTCACTCCATCATCTTGCTTTCTATCATAGGATTTAACCCGGAAAATATCACATACCCGAATTGGAGCACTTCCCGACACCACAGACCCAAATGGTGTTGATTTCTGAATTCTCCGGGGCTGATAACCCCATAGACCACATTTTATCAACTAAAAACTGATATACAGCTGTCTGAATGCTGAATTTCAATATTTGGTTTTCACAGTAAGTTTTAGGTGTAGGCCATACCCTGGTTAGGGTACTTCTAGTAGAGATAAAGCAAAATGGTTCGCATTTTTGAACTCAGAAGGGTCGATTTACACATAGAAGTGGTTTCATCGACACTGATTTATTGACAATTCACAAAATATTGCCAAAAAAATCGTTATTGTATAGGAAAATAGCGAAATTGAAATGTTCTGTCATATTTTGCAGGTTTTAGTAAATAAATGAAATATGAAAGCATTTCTGTGTAAATTGACCCTTCTGAGTACAGAAATGCAAAACATTTAGTTCTATCTCTATTAGAAATATCCTAACCAGGGTATGGCCTACCCCTAATTTACGGTATGAAAACCAAATAATGAAAATCAGCATTCAGACAGCTGTACATCAGTTTTTAGTTGATAAAAGGTGTCAATGGGGTTACTAACCCCGGATAATTCAGAAATTAACACCATTTGGGTCTGTGATGTCGGGAAGTGCTCCAATTCGGGTATGTGAAATTTTCCGGGTTAAATCCTATGATAGAAAACGAGATGATGATGCGACCTCTAAATTACGTTTTATCGCCATGAAATTTCATAGGCTTGTAACCTATGGATAATAAACAAAAAATAACCTTGTGGAAGAATAAAAGTAGAAAAATATTTTTGGTGGACCACCCTAATATATACGGATCATATGGACTGGTTTATCAGTATATATGATATACTGTAATATTCGTAAATGTTTGTTCTATAATATTATCAAATAAAAAACAGTAAAACAAGCTAAAGAAATGCCATTACGAGACTGAAAATATATGCATGAACTTAATATTCACTTCAACTCTTCGCCATTTAAAACTTTGCGAGTCAACTTTTATCATGAAGGGTATCAATAGAAGCGCAATTGTATAAGATTTCCATTGATGTATTTCTTTTTCTGATAAATTAATTACTACCATGCATAAATTAGCGTTAAATAAATAAATAAAATCATCAATCGGGTAATTTTCCCGATTGATCAGGTTTTTTATTTAGTTAACGGTAATTTATACATGGTGCTAATTAATTTATCAGAAAAAGAAATATATAAGTAAATAAATAACATTATCAATCGGGAAAATTACCCGATTGATGATTTTATTTATTTATTTAACGCTAATTTATGCATGGTTCTAATTCATTTATCAGAAAACGAAATCTATCAATAAAAAGCTAATAAAATTACGCTTCTATTGATACCCTTCATGATAAAAGTTGACTCGCAAAGTTTTAAATGACGAAGAGTTGAAGTGAATGCATATTTGATTCAAACTTCAACTTCACATATACATGTGAAGTTGAAGTTGAAGTTCAAGCATATTTCTTCAGTCTCGTAATGGCATTTCTTTAGCATGTTTTACTGTTTTTTAATTGATAATATTATAGAATAAACATTTACGAAGATTACAGTATATCATATATACTGATAAACCAGTCTATATGACAGTTCATAGACAACTATATCTCTTTGCCGGGCGGGCCGCGGGCCGCTTTTCAGCCTGGCAATTTCAAAACATTGTTGCGTGAACAGTCCAGAGATATAGTGGTCTATGACAAGACATATCCAACATAATTTTCTTGCTGATAATTCAGTTGAAATAGTTGAAGCTGATGAGTAGTTATTAGAGCAAGCAGTGGATGAAATAAGAAAAGTGATATTTTTGAAATACCACTGAGTATAGTAGCTACATAAGTACTTGATTTAGGTATGCATTATTTAAGTTGGATTTTAAACCTGTTTTTGTTCTCAGCTATTATGGAGTATGGGGAATTTAAGTAGTCTGACTGAGACCAACAGTGTCACCTAACACACTGGATTGATCCACTAGCAAAGATGTGCAGGGCAACCAAGACTTGAGCGTGGATTGTAATTGCTTCAGTCCTATTGGTGGGTCTGGAAAGCTGTGGTTCAATCTCCTCACAGAGCTGGGCGCACACAAGGGCATTCCATGATAGCTGAAAAAAGTGATTTTTTGGGATAAGAATGGTTTGATGTGGGAGGTTTTGGTTAGGTGCACGAAAAGTTCATTAGTAAAATGGCCAAGGTTATGAAATTATAAAAGAAAAATAGAATGCAAATTATTATATTTTTGAATATTTCAATATCCTTAATTACTAATTATCACTCATTTTATAACCCTATCTAAGATGCCTCCTACATTGCTTAATTAACCTAAAACACTTAAAAGCCATTTACATTGTAGGTATTCACTATACAGTAAACCCTCGCTAAACCCAACCAATTGGGGGGATGGGTCGATTGCAATATCCGATAGTTCAGTTTATAGGATGATCAGTTGTCCGACCGAACAGGGGCGTTGTTCGGTCATACGTGTTCAAACAAAGTTAACTATATGTACAGTACTGTAGAGAAAAATGTAATTGTGTACAAGGTAGTCCAATGGAGTAGTCCACAAACAATGAGGGCTGAATGTAAACCGGGACGCACGGGCCGGCCAACGTGTTCGGTCGGCTCACCAATCGCCACATATGCCGAACTAGAGTCGGTATATCAGAGGCTTGTTCGAAGCCACCACGGCGTTCGGTTTAACGAGGTTCGGTTTATTTAACGAGGGTTTACTGTATATTTTTATTTATGTCGGGTTATGTGTATGATAATACTATGTAAAGTTAGGTAGGTGGCTTATGAGTGCTAATATGGCTATAGTTAATTGTGGCTGGTGGGCGAGACATTAATTCCTTAACCCGATATATTTTCACTGACTGTCTCGCTCATTGCATCATCCCATCGCATGATGGTTATGGATAGATAAAAATATAAACCATAAACCAACCCTTTTTTTCACTTAATAATGAAAATTAATGGTAGATAACGGGTTCTCATCATCTAAAAGAACAATTAATAAGGTACGTAAGTGGAGAAAGAAAAGCTAATCTACCCGGATAAATATTTGGTTAAATCAAACCAAAACATAAAAATAGCCAAAAACCACTTATAATGTTTACCTTGATGAGACCAAACACTCAAGGAATAAAGGTTAGTTTTCTTTATTCAGCCTTTTACCATCGAATCAATCAATCTCCTTTTATCCAATCAAGGGGAGGAACTAACCTAACTCTAATATACACTGAAATTAACTGAACAGAAATTACCTAAAAAACTAAAAGAAAGCAGGACCGGTGTTACACAATAATATCCCATAAGCAAGTGTTACACATACCCTCAGTAATGTAATGTTAGTGTTTATAGTGAAAAACTTCAATATTTATCAATCCATAACCATCAGTACTTCAACTTGTAATAAATATTGGAGAAGTATACTTCGAAGTATACTTTGAAGTTGCAGAAAAGATGGTCCCACTATCTCTTCAATTTTGCTGCCACACTCCTCTCTGACAAAGGGGAACTGCAGGAGACTGAAGATGTACAGAACCGGGTGTTAGTTAATCCAACGACAAAATAAAAATCACTGGTACTGTCTCAGCAGCTCTTGTATTATTTAGTAGCAATACCAACACCACTAGGCATTGTGACAGCTTACCACCTTTACAACCAAACACGCAGCAAATAAACATGTATCATGTACTATAGGTAAAACACGTATTGGTGCATTAGGGTCCGATAAATACTGTAAACATTCAGTCAAGTCCTGATAATATGGGAGGGTTGATATGCCATGAATTGGGTGATGATATAATGGAATGATAGATATTGAATTGGGTGTTCTGGAGTTCGAACCGGCCAACGATTGTTGTACCTCACAACGCTTGTTTCATAAATCCAATAACGAATGATGCCACAGACTGCCTTTAGGCTAACGCAGTCATTGTCGGACAATGCGTATGAATATGGAATATGCGCTGGAGTATAGTGACAAGCCTGCCGACTTTTGGGAGCGTGTCGTATTCTGTGATGAGAAAGCGTTCCGAACAGATGGTCCGTCAGCAACACATTATGTTTGGCGAGTGAATAACACTAGGTTAGTCTCTCTCTCTCTCTCTCTCTCTCTCTCTCTCTCTCCTCTCTTCTCTCTCTCTCTCTCTCTCTCTCTCTCTCTCTCTCTCTCTCTCTCTCTCTCTTCTCTCTCTCTCTCTCTCTCTCTCTCTCTCTCTCTCTCTCTCTCTCTCTCTCTCTCCTCTCTTCTCTCTCTCTCCTCTCTCTCTCTCTCTCTCCTCTCTCTCCCTCTCTCCTCTCTCTCTCTCTCTCTCTCTCTCTCTCTCTCTCTCTCTTCTCCTCTCTCTCTCTCTCTCTCTCTCTCTCTCTCTCTCTCTCTCTCTCTCTCTCTCTCTCTCTCTCTCCTCTCTCTCTCTCTCTCTCCTCCACTTCTCTCTCTCTCTTCCACACCCCGCCAAGGGAAGAATAAGTTTAACCCTAATAAGAAACATCTTTGGTACTGTGACAGCAAAATTAAGTTCCTTAACAAAGTATCTCGTCAGCTCACAAAGAATCACCACCACACCAGGACTGACGAGAGCAGACGCCACCTTCAGGATTGGGCTTCTTATGCCAGAGACCAAATTGCCCTTATTCGTGAGGAGAAATGGCTGCAGTTTACGGGAAGGTTGACTCACGCCACCAACATGACCCAGGTGTGGAGGCACGTCAACCGCATTAGAGGCAAACACTCGAAACCTCCCGCTCACCCCGACCCGGTGAGGAAGGCGTCTGAGCTCATGAGGGACTACCACGAGCGATCAGCGAATACTAATCTGCCTCCTAACATCAAAGTAGCCAAGACCAACCTTGATCCGGCGAAGCTGGCTGCAGTCACTGCGGCCACGCTACTATCGGATAACACTGATGAGCCCATCACGAGGGAGGAGATGCTCAGAGCCAGAAAACGAGTGGTGACACAGCGCCTGGTGAGGACGGCATAACCTACTCCATGCTGAATGCTGTCTGCAATGTCTCGGGTGACCCTCTATTGCAGCTCTTTAACATGTCCTTCTCCCTGGGGACGCTACCTAAGGAATGGACAACAGCTAATATCATTCCCGTCCCAAAACCAGGCGCAGACAACCAGTTCCGCCCCATCAGCCTCACTTCAACCTTATGTAAGATGCTGGAACGCATATTACTTAGCCGGCTCACCTACAAGATCGGGCACTTGGATACAGGTGTGAATGGCTTTGTCAAGCACAGGAGCACTGCCAACTGCCTCGCCAACTACTATGCAAATGACAAGGCCAAGACAGCTGTGTTTCTTGATATAGAAAAAGCATTTGACAGGGCACAACCACTGCCAATCCTCGCTGAGCTCACCAAGTTGGGAGTGAAAGTCAAGCTCCTCCTATGGGTGCAGCAATACCTATCGGACAGAAAGGCCCGTGTTATATTTCAGGGGAAAGCTTCTGATTACATGAGGCTAGACAATGGAACGCCACAGGGAGGAGTCATCAGTCCTACACTGTTTAATATCCTGATGAACGTGCTTGCCAGACTCCCTTACCCGGAGGGGACACAGCACATCGGCTATGTTGATGACGTTGTCCTGCAGACGACGGGCAGAGACTCCACTACTACCATGCAAGAATCACTAAACCTTCTAACGGACAAATGTGAGGAAATTGGCTTCACCATATCTCAGACCAAGACCAAAGCCATGGCCAAGACAAGGAACGCCCTCCTGAACACACTACGACTCCAAGGTCAAAACGTAGAGTGGGTAGCGACGCAGCGTTATCTTGGCGTCATTGTTGCCCGTAACAACGGTTGCAAGGCTGAGATCCAGCATCTGAAGGACAAATGCAGGGCAAGGAATAGGATATTGAGGGCGATGTCATGGAAGGGAATGGGAGCTTCAGGCACCGTGATCCTGAGCGCATACAAATCCTTGGTACGTTCACTTGTTGATTATGCCAGTCCTGTTCTCCTACATATCACCACTACAGATGCGAAATCTCTTGAAACAATACAGAATGAGGCGCTGAGGACCATCTTGGGAGCACCGAAATGGACCAAGATTGAAAACATGAGGGCGGAGACCCAAGTACCATCTTTGACAGCAAGGTTGAAAGTTATGACGGCCAACTTCCTCATAAAATCATACATCAGAGCCGACCATCCCGATGACGTCCACACTCAGCTTCACAACCATCATGAAGGTCACCGAGGTCAAGGCAGGTGGCTTAAGACGGCGATAGAGACACTACAACACTCTGGTGTCGCCTGGGAGGCCATAAATACTGCCGTCATTCCTCTGGAGCGTAACGCCACGGCCCCGTGGGAGGCCACACTCATCACAACAGTTGTCAGGCCCCCGCGGCGAAAGAAACGTGACTGCCTACCCGTGGAACTGAGGCAGGAAGGTCTGCAAAACATACAAGGCGCCAGGGAGCCATACGCAGCAGTATACTACACCGACGGATCTACAGATCCTGCCGAAGGACGGTCAGGCGCAGCCTTTGTGTGCAAAATGGGTGGCGAGGATCCTGTCGCTACTGCCACCCGCGTACACACAGCCTCTGCGCGAACCTCGGATTTCTCATCCTCCACGCAAACTGAACTGACAGCCATATCTATGGCTCTGGATCACGCCCACACCGCCCACAGCCTCAACACCCTCATCGTCACGGACTCCATGACTGCCATAGCTTGCATCAACAAGCAGGACACAGAGAATACCCACCTGACACACGCCATTCGTGCGGCAGTCAAGGCCATTCACAACATGGGCAGGAGCGTTACTATCATATGGGTCGCCTCCCATGTTGGCATCACAGGCAATGAGGAAGCAGACGCCTTGGCGAAGCAGGCGACCATGAATGAAGCAGTGACTGTCGTTATTCCCAGGACTCTCCAACAGCTGAGGGGTACTGTGAGGCGCCGGGCGGAGGGACAGAGACGGAGGGTGCACGAGCAGGAGGCTGGCCGCGGCAGCACGAGTGCCCGGTGGTACACCGATGTGGCCGCTGGGTGCCTGCTTCCACCACAACGTCCTCTAAGTCGGTTGTGCGAGGTGGTGAGATCCAGGATCAAACTTGGGTACCCTTATGGATGGGAAATTGGCATCAACACGCCGGAGGAAGGGCGTCGCTGTAGGCTGTGCGCTACTGAGGATGGGCACACACTTGCTCACTACCTTATTGACTGTGGCTGCGTCACCCGCCAAAGACAATAGTGTTCTGTGCCCACACCCACCCTTACTGAACTTGCAATTCACTTCATTAGTCTCCTCCCACAAACACTAACTGCACATCCATAATTCTGTGCCATTAGATGATTAATCTAAGGAAGAACAAAACAAAACAAAACAAAACTGTGAAGCTTACTAAAAATCAACAATATTGTCCATCGTTTCAATGTAGTTGTTTTATCATCAGCTAATACTATGTATCCTGAGATAAGACTGTTATCTCGAAACAGTCTTTTTCACAAATGTTAACTCAATTGTGAATAAAAGTATTGAATCTGAATCTGAATCTCTCTCTCTCTCTCTCTCTCTCTCTCTCTCTCTCTCTCTCTCTCTCTCTCTCTCTCTCTCTCTCTCTCTCTCTCTCTCTCTCTCTCTCTCTCTCTCTCTCTCTCTCTCTCTCTCTCTCTCTCTCTCTCTCTCTCTCTCTCTCTCTCTCTCTCTCTCTCTCTCTCTCTCTCTCTCTCTCTCTCTCTCTCTCTCTCTCTCTCTCTCTTATATTTTTCTTTCCTGCCTGTATCCACACCTATGCACATATTTCGTTTTGTCTTAGTTGCATAATGTGTTAACAAACAGCAACTAACGCACCCTAACTAACAGTAATGGCAATGTATTAAGGGAAATATATTAATATATGCAATGATACGTGCTAGACTTTATTTGCAGTTTGTATAGGTTTGTGTAATCTCGCCCAAGTGTAGTGGTTATATCACTGTTACACCTTTTGCGTAACAATCATAAACGTAATTTTTATTGCACGTGGACGTTGGTGACATCCATGCCTTCACGGCTGAATGCTGTCTTGGCTGCAGGCGGGGGATATACAAAGTATTAATTGTTAATAAAATATGTGAAGGATGATATTATGTCTCTTTAGTTGCCATTTATGACACAAATTGTATTATTGACTATACATATCTTTACCAATTATGGGCTATGATCATGCACATTTTGCCCACGTAGCATTTCATAGGTGATGTGAATTTCTCTCTCATATGTGGTGTTTTGTCAAATCCATATGACAATCGTTAAAGTGTGTAGCGACAATTCCAATGATCTGAAACTCGAGAAATGCCAGTGGTTGCTGGCAGTTTTAACTCATAGGTTGGTCTACTTATGTTTTGGCTCCGCGACTAATATTTTTCATAAATTAATTTCGCGATAAACATTGATGCACCGCATCTGAATACCAAAAAATATAGTTCTTCTGTTGTTCTACTAATTATATGGATGACATGCATTACGATGGAACGTTCTATAATAGCAATTTAATGCAAATTACTCGCCTCGAGTAGCAAAGCTTAATATATTTTTTACATGTATATTGTGGCATGTAAAATTTGGGCGATGTTCACACTGTTTTCTAAGACAGTACTGCTGCGTCTGGCAAACGCTTGTCAAAATACAATAAGCAATGCCTTGGAAAAACGAAGAATAAAGAATGCCGAAATCTGCTTGTTGCTGCGACAATGTAGGTTATAATTGTGGAGGCGACACGCCGCGGCGGGGAGTGGTGGCGGGGAGATTGTGGCGGAGAGATTGAATCAAAACATTGCTACTTCACGCGTCGACTCATTGCACTTCCAGGCTTTCTATCTGATTGATACACAATAATAACAGGAAAATATGACTGCCTAGCTATAGATAACTTCTAAACATACGTTATTGACTATATAATATCATAGAGTAGCATTTACCTCGCCTCCTCAACTATAACCTGCATGGTTATTTGGTTATATACAATGTTTTACAGAATCAGGCTTCTATACAATATACATATAGAAGAAAATCGTTCTTAATATTATACTTTTGTGTTTTAAGTGCAGTGGAATAAGCCCATATTTTGTTTTCCAGTAGACCAACTTATTATCAAAAAAGTGAGTAAAAACTGCCAGCGACCCCTGGCATTTTGGGTTCCAGTTCTCTCGAATCCAGTTCTCTCTTATCGTTCTCACGTAACGTTGCCGTTATCATGGCCGCGTTAACGTCCCATTCACATAAGCAAATACAAGTATACATGATACATCGGAACCACCACTAGCAATCTTTACCTGCTATATTATAGTCTTCCATGTGGAATTCACAACGTCACACTGTGTATCAATATATCCGTTTATATAAACAAAATATTACTCATTGTTGACCCTGTATTACGCTATATGGTGATATATGGAATATATCTGCCATCAGGACTACTAACATATAGTTGGTATCACACTATGTTTTAGTTTTTTTCGTTCCGTACTGTCAGAATGTTTCACGCATATAGTACACCATACTTGTTTTACCCATAGTACCTCACCGTCTGGTGGAACCAACGTGTATGCAATACTACTCAAGAAATAGTACAATGTCAGACGCCCTTTAGCTATTCACTGACTCAAGTGAATGTAGGCAAACTCCCTAAACAAAGACTCAACAACCACAAACGTAGCGACTCAACAAAGGTGGACAACAAGAGAGGCTACGGAGCGAGGCGGCGCGGGCGCATCTACTCGGCCTCGCTAGCAGAGCAGTCTCGACTGACCAGGATTACCATCCATACGATAATTATCGTACATGTACGATTATTTTACCCTTGGTACGTTGTATGATAGTGCTTTTCATTATCGTACGTTGTGTACGATAATTTAATCATATCGTACGATAGTATACGATAATCCGGGCGTTTTGGTTAAGGAAAAAAGTACTACATACCGCCATAATTTTATTTTCCTAATTTCTTTTGTGGACCTCAGAAATTGTTCATATATGAGTGATTGTTCATAAAATTCTTATGTACATATTCTTATAATTCATTTAAAGTTGGTTTCGTGCCTTATACTGAGGTAACAATATATTTTGTGAAGTTTTGCTGATGTGGTCATATACGTCAAAGGATGAATATATATATACCTTTGCTGGGGACCACTGGTAATATGTAAATAAAACTATAGATCAAGAAATATTTATAAACATGTGTAAAAACCGATAAATATTCATCCCTTGACGCATATGGCCACATCAACAAAACTTCACAAAATATGCTATTACCTCATTATAAGGCACGAAACCAACTTTAAATTAATTATAAGAATATGTACATAAGAATTTTATGAACAAGCACTCGTATATGAACAATCTGCGAGGTCCACAAAAAAAAAAGGAAATTAAAAGTCTGGCGGTATGTAGTACTTTTTTCCTGAACCAAACCGCCCAGATTCTACAGATTCACCAGAAAAGCGTAACAAATAAGTAAACCATGATTCAATAAGAGCAAAACGAATACAGAAAAAAGAGGTCTGCATGATAAGCAGCTGAGAGTAAGAGAGGGAATATTCGCACGTAACTCGTGACACGTTCAGAACCTGTGAGTGGGGAGTGTAGCGATCGTATTCTGCTGCCCAGCATGTGTGGGCCCAGTGGAACGATAAACGGCATCCCGGTCGTGCCACTGATTTTTTAAGCAGGGGGGTCAAACTCATGGCCCGCGGGTCTTAAGTGGCCCGCGAGGTGACAGGTGATTTTTTAACTCGATGCTATAATTGTTACAGTTGAGGAAACTACTAAACTGCCAAGACGAAACATAATAACATTTCCCTTTTATTTACACGATACTGATTTATTTCATATTAAAATTGCTAGCAATAACGCTTTTATTGCTTTATTTAATAAACGAACATTACGAATGCGTTTGAAGCCGATGACCATGCCAATGCTGGTATCTGAACCCATGAGCCGCCTAAACGTTCTCACACGTAACACAGGTACTCTGACTTGTCTCCTACAAGTATTAGGCAGAGGGGCGAACGCCGAACTACAGACTCAGCTACTGTGAAGTACGTCAGTTGGTTACTTGATTACGTTACATTATGTGGTACTGTTTTTGGGGCATGGTTTATCACTTTATGGTCTTGGGTGTGATAATATGGCTTGTGTGGCTGGGTGTGATGTAGTTGTGCGGTCTGGCTGAGTGTGATATGGGATATTAGGTGTGATGTGTGATGTTGTTATGTGGTGGGTGTGGCTGGGAGTGATATGGGTTGGGCTGGCAGTGATGTGTAGTGTGGTGTTTTTATGTGGTATATATGGCTGTGCCATATGGGTTGTTGTGTGGCTGGGTGTGATGTGTAGTGTTTTTTTTTTTGTGCTATGGCTGTGTCATATGAGTTGTGTGGCTGGGTGTGATCGTATCGCTGGATGTGAAGTTTGGTGTGGTTTTGTGTGGTATGACTGTGTGTGATATGGGTTGTTGTTTGGGTGTTGTGGCAAATGTGATATGTGGTGTGGCTGGGAGTGATATGGATATTTGAGTGACTGGGTGTGAATACCAATATGGTATCAGGTCAATAAATATATTTCATTAGCAGGCAGAAAGAAATACATTTAATAATTATGTACGATAAAAAAAATGATAATTTTTAGGAGCCTGTACGATAATTCTACGGAAAAAACATAATTTTGAGGAGCCAGTACGATAATTCCCAAATGAAAAGATGGCAACCCTTTTATATATATATATATATAATAGGATAGGAATAGGTTTGATGTCGCAGGTTTTGGTTAGGTGCACGAAAAGTTCATTAGTAAAATGGCCAAGGTTATGAAATTATAAAAGAAAACTAGAATGCAAATTATTATATTTTTGAATTTTTCAATATCCTAAATTACTAATTATCACTCCCTTTATAACCCTCTCTAAGATGCCTCCTACATTGCTTGTTCGGTTCATACGTGTTCAAACAAAGTTAACTATATTTACAGTACTGTTGAGAAAAATATAATTTTTTACAAGGTAGTTCAATGGAGCAGTTCACAAACAATGAGGGCTGAATGTAAACCGAGACGCACGGGCCGCCAACGTGTTCGGTCGGCTC
>JACEEZ010017360.1:95000-102500 GCA_016584305.1 Chionoecetes opilio
CCCTCTCATAATCTGCGTTCTAATGCGGCAAGCAACGGTCCAAATCCATGTCATGCAAAGGACCAAAAGTCAAACTCAAAACTCTCTCTCTCTCTCTCTCTCTCTCTCTCTCTCTCTCTCTCTCTCTCTCTCTCTCTCTCTCTCTCTCTCTCTCTCTCTCTCTCTCTCTCTCTCTCTCTCTCTCTCTCTCTCTCTCTCTCTCTCTCTCTCTCTCTCTCTCTCTCTCGCGGAAGTTGACAGCGACAGATTTTTTTTCATTTTTTTGCGATGACAATTTTTGTATGACTTTATAATGTAGTTATATTTGTGATTCAATTATCGTATTTTCGTGTACGATTCGCAACCATTTTTCGTACATCGTGCGGATAGTCAAATTATCGTACAAATACGATAATTATCGTACAGTTCACAACCCTGGCTCAAGCGTCAAGCCTTCCCGTGCCGCGAGAATCGTGCGGGAGCAGAAAGGAGGCCAGCACACACACACACACACACACAACGCAGTGCCTGGTGTGCCTGCTTGGCGATTTACTGTCAATGCCCTCTAGTCAATACAGAGGAGAATTCGAGGGGTTGACCCGTTCTCTCTATACAGACTAGCCATGGCGCCCCCAGTTGACACGGCAGCAAGCAGAAGGCACACAACAACCAGACGGCACAGAGCGACCAGACGGGCAGCAACAGACACAAATGGACACCATACAATTTATTCAATTCCTTGAAGACAAGCGCCGCGAAGACGAGGAACGGCGACGTGCCTACGAGGCAGAACGGCGCCGGACTGAGGATGCACAGCGGATGAATAAATTCCGTGAGTTGCTTGCTACACTCACAGGCCAACAGCACCCCGGGTACCAGTGACACCAGACACAACACACATCCCCGCGCAAGGATCCCCACTCCGCCCCGCCCAGCCACACCGCCCCTTGTCAACCAAAGCCGTCATCCATTCCCCGCCACCCCTACTCCCAGACGTGAACTTTCAGGCGTTTCGGGAATGGCGTAGAAAATGGACGGATTATGCAACCATGATTGACCTGTCAACTCTCTCTCCGCCGAAACAACATATACAGCTACGGATGTGTCTCTCTCCTGAAGTGTTGCACACACTGCAGTACCGCCTCCAAGTCACTAACGACAACACCCAGCCGGTCACAGAGGTATTGGACTCCTTAGAGGTTCACGTGAAAAGTCAGACGAACGAGGCTTTACGTCGCAGGGACCTGTTCAGCTGCAAACAGGCGGCGGGGGAGACTTTCAACGACTTTTACATCCGCGTGAAAAGTCTCGCTGAAGCGGTGGACATATATGCAAGGCAGCAGACAACGGGTGTGAGGAGACTCAGCTGAAACAAATACTGCTTATGGGTGTACGTGACACAGAATTAGTGCAAGAACTAATTGGTACAGTCCCCACCCACTCACTTGACGACGTGGTGAAGCAGTGCTACGCTTTCGAGGCAGCCAGGCATACAGCGTCTGTAATAGCCTCACCTTCACCTGCCATACGCGCAACGTCACTATACAAGCGAGAAAAGAAGCAGAAGCAGAACAAAGCAAGGTCACCTACACCAACCAAGTGTGTTGCTGGAAATTGGGGGTTTTAGGTATGGGGGTTTTATAACTGGTCAACGTTACTTGAATGATATTATTTGGGGATGATTTGATAAAAGATTACAACTTGAATGAAGGATTTAAATTAGTCTTCTGACTTCACTATCTGATTGTAGTGTGACCACTTCTCACTACGGAGAGTACTGAACAAGGGGGTATACTTAAGGGGAAGGATAATAAGGTTTAGGTTAGGGATTAGCTGCCACCAGCCCTGGCGAGTATTTCGCTATGATTACTCCCGGGGCACGTTAGATTAATATTAATACTAGATTGATCTTGGTAGTCGGGGTTGGTACGAGGGGTTATACCGAAACAAGGCTTGGACTCTCTTGGAAGTGTGGGGAATTATTGCCCTAACTCAGAATAATCACCTGGGTTTTCATAATAACACAAGAACTATATTTGTAAATGATATCCTATTTATTTTGGAAACATGGTAAGTCTCTCACTTGAGATCATCTTCAGCATATAAGGGTTAACACTATACCAAGAAAACTCTACTCGGAAATACGAAGCTTGACTTCACACCCTGACGTAGGAATTTTCCTAAGTTATGAGATGAAGCTCTTATGAGCATAAATCTCCTCCACTTGAATTTCTACTCAGTGCATTGCCCTACACTAGGGAACATATTACTTAATATTTATAAATCACACATGGAAGATAAATATCTAGTAGAGAAAGAAAATGTTGAGACAGTGTGGTCTGTGTTTCATTAAGACCATGTGGCCGTTGGGAGGTTTCGCGTCAAGACCTTGAAGAGCGGGGAGAGAAGACTGGGTTAATATCACTTATAAGGATGGGCGGAACATCTATGCCTTAGTGACACTGAACTGTACCTATATATTTATATAGAAATATATAGATGTAATACACTAAGGGAGAAAAACCACCGGAGCCCGGGGCGGATGTCTTACCTTGAAGAGCGGGGAGAGAAGACTGGCTCGTGCCCTGCGGTTTTCCGCACCAAGGAAAAAAAGAACTTGTTTGGAAAGTCTCACCGTGACCTTAAATGAACAAATTATAATCCCGAACCAACTATTTAAGTAATGAAACTCGCGTATCCCCGAAGAGGCCGCCTTAATACAAACTGGCTACTTTGATGTAAGAGAATTTAATGTCTTTAGTCTAATACCCACGAAGGTTGGTTTTATATGTAATATCGACATTCCGAACACCTATTTCAGAGTGAAGAGGTATTGAAATCTTACGTAGAATTTTGGTGAGCTTTCATTTTAGCGTGGATCCTTACTACAACGCCCATATATGACCATAACCGATAACGATAGGGATTATTTTGAAAGACGGTAAGACTCTGGGAGAGTTTCTTGGTCTGACCAGATAACTGGGGAAAGATAAAAAGAACTGACATCATTAGTTATCACTGATCGCAGAATAATTATCCCACGAATTTGGACTCGCATACGGCATGTGAGGGAGGGAGAGGGTGTGAAAGAATGAAGGAAAAAAATGGCGACAAAAGGAAAGAAGAATGAAACAAAATGGTGGTTTCGGAAGAGGTGATGACTCACCCGTGAAACAAAGAGAAAAAATTAGCTACTGACAAGACATAGCTCGGGAATTTCATAATAATAATTGTTCCTACTATTTCCCGAATAATGGGCATTACACAAGGACGCCTGCCACAGCTGTAACAAACACCACGACAAGAGTAAGTGCCCGGCTGCAGACTCTACGTGCCGCAACTGTGGCAAGAAAGGCCATTGGGCACGCACGGCGCGGTACCCAGCCAAGGCTATCTCCTGCGGCAGATGTGGTAAGAAGGGGCATTACGAACAGTGTTGTCGGAAGTCCACGGCATCTGGGAGTGAGAAGATGAAGGAAAGGCGAGCGCAAGGATCCACAGAGTCAAACTGCAGTGTGAGGCGTGTGCACTGTGCACTCTGCCTTTTGTGTCCCCCCGCTCCCCCTCCCACCATCGCTGTCACAGTCACTCACCACAAAGGATCAAGCGTTCTCTCCATGCTACCGGACACAGGCGCTGATGTCACAGTAATCGGACCCGAGCACCTTCACAGCATAGGCCTGTCCACCACTGACCTTCAGCCTCCACATGCTGTCCCAAGTTACACAGCTGACGGCTCGCCCATGACACCAGCCCTCGGCTCGTTGCAAACAGAGGTTAGCGTGAAGCAGAAGACGACGATTGTGTGGATCAACGTGCACGAAGGCATACCGAGCCCACTCTTGTCACGACATGCCTGCAGGAAGCTTGCACTGATTCCTGACCGCTTCCCGCAGACCATTGCCAAGGTGACACACGCGAGCGTGTGTGCGTCCGAGAGAGCGCGGAGCACGCCACCACCACTACCCTTCACTGCCGACACGACCCCCACTCAAGCCAGGGCGTACTTTTTGAAGGAATACCGCGACGTGCTGGTGTCTAATTAGTGTAGTTCAGACTACACGTATTTGCTACATGCGTCTTGTCAACGTGACGTCATCGTGACGTCACAGTGACGTCACTTCCTGCTTGTGTGACCTTGAAAGACGTGCGTCTGGAGGCAAAAGATTCGGAGCCTCCAATTCTTTTGGCGGGCTGCGTGAGCGGTGGTGCCACACTTATAGAACATTATACGTAATTAAGTTTTGCAATATATCAAAATAATGCTGTTTCCAAGGTCTGCTTTAAAATATATTTATTATCAGTGATTCTGGCAGACAATATTAGTAATGGAAGACATACATGATGTGAAAATATTGTGCCCCGCTGCTTGAAGGCGGAACAGCGGCACCGCTGCTTGAATGTAAGCTTCACCAACACCACTACCTATATGGTGTATTTTCCTGCGTTATTTCTCGTGTTCTCTAGTTCTAACCCTCTCACGTGCCTCTCTAGTAGCTACTATATACCATCCTTCCTACAGCATCACGCTACGCCACCAACACCCTCTACAGGTCGTGCAATAGGTAATTATTAGTGACTTGAAAAATAGCGCCACGACTGCGATATGTGGCAACACCTGTGGACCCCGCTATACAGAATCCACAATTGTAATTTTTGCAATAGCGCTGTTGTCAGGGATTATAGCGCTATATAGGTAGGGCAGGGAGTGAAGGTGGATATAGTGAAGGGAGTAATACGTGTCATGGGAAACAAAAGGGAGGAAGTAAGGAAAGCAAGGCGGTTATATATTGCTATTTTTTCTGATAAGAGCGAGCGGGAGTGACCAGTGAGACGAGGTAACGTCATCGTGACGTCATGGTGACGTCACGATAACAAGACGCACGTAACAAATACGTGTAGTCTGAACCGGGCCTAAGGCTGACCTCCGCGACACACCACTCCGGCTGATGACAGGACCGCCGATGAGGATTCACCTTCGGGAGGACGCGAAGCCGTTTGCAATACACACTTCCCGGCAGATCCCACTGGCCTTCCGTGAGACAGTGAAGACTGAACTGGAGTCAATGGTGACGCAGGGAATCATCGCCCCTACATGAGACGAACCATCACCCTGGTGCCACCCACTTGTTGCAGTCGCTAAGCCCAACGGCGGTGTGCGCATAACCACTGACTTAACGAAACTGAACAGTCAGGTGTCACGCTCTGCGCATCTATCGCCCACACCCTTCTCAGCCATCCGGAGCATCGACCCCAAGGTCACGTATTCACCACCGTTGATGCGTTGTGCGGGTATTGGCAACTCGAGTTGGCTGCACAAGACCAGCCACTCACTACTTTTATCACGCCATACGGCCGGTACAAATATTTACGCGGCCCTATGGGTTTCGCTGCGACAGGCGACGCCTTCTGCCTCCGCGGAGACATGGCATTACAAGGCGTCCCTGATTGTGTGAAGATCGTGGACGACGTGTTGTTGTACGACAAGGAGTACTTGCCTCACCTTCACCACGTCAACACTGTCCTTGCCAGGTGCCGAGCGAGCGGCATCACACTCAACGCAGAGAAATTCATCCTCGCAGCACCTGCAGTGAAGTTTTGTGGCTTCGTCCTGTCTGCCAACGGGATTGACGCATACCCTGAAAAGGTACGGGCCATCACAGACTTCGCCACACCAGCTAACATCACGGATCTGAGGTCATTCATGGGCCTTGTTAACCAGCTGACTGAATTTTCACCAGAAATCTCCGCAGCGGCCCAGCCTCTACGACCTCTCATGAGCCCACGACGTGCTTTTGTGTAGACTGTCGACCACGACGAAGCCTTCCAGAGGGTCAAGGAAGCCTTGTCGACTCCATACAACTAGCAATGTTCAACCCCCAGCTGCCCACCATCCTGCAGACTGATGCCTCAAGGCTGAACGGCATCGGATATGCTCTGCTTCAAGATCACGGAGGAGGACACTTTCGACTCATCCAGTGCGGCTCTCGCTTCCTTACGGACACGGAGACCCGCTACGCCACGATCGAACTCGAAATGTTGGCTGCAGTCTGGGCAATGAAGAAGTGCAGCTTCTACCTGAAAGGGCTGCACCACTTCGAACATGTGACAGACCACCGCCCGCTCATACCGATCCTGAACAACTACACCCTTGACACCGTCGAGAACCCTCGCCTCCAGCGTCTCAAGGAGAAGCTGTCGCCGTTCATTTTCACAGAACGATGGCGTGCGGGGAAGACACTTTGCATTGCCGACGCACTTTCCCGCCACCCAGTCAGCCATCCCAGCAGCGACGACGAGGGTGTGTCGCAAGTCAGTCGTGCGACAGTCATGGGACCATCGTGAGTTGTCGGGCATTGTCGGGGGGCTGTTTTTCACTTGATCAGGTCGTGGTTCACTCGTGGGATGCGCGTGCGACAGTCTTGGGTCACTCGTATGACGCTCGCGCGTCCGTCTCCCGACTATATAACAAGGCCCGGTCTGTTGCCTGCTATATGCTCTCGAGATTTTTCAGTGGAAACATCGAAGTTCGGCCCGAATTTTTGACGCTCGATCCACGGCCGAACCCATCAACGTCGGGGGTTTCGCCAGTTCCTGCGGTGCTCCCGGGCCTGGATCAACGCCAACAGCACTATATTATGGTCGTGCTGGAGTTCCGCCAGACACCCCCTCAGCAGGGCCAAGCGTAGTCGCTCAGGTGGAATAGCCATCCTCTCTCAGCGACGACAGACAGTTTTTATTTCCATGCAAGCGTTCATTCGCCCGAGCTATATACCCCTCAAAAAACGAAAATATGTTGCAAGACTAACGCAGGATTAACGAACGACAGACTTGCAATGTTGTGCGAGCCTCTTGCGAAATGACAATTGTCTCTTGCGTGAGAAAATCCTGCAACCTGTTCACGACTGTCCTGCGACAGTCGTGAGACAGCCGTAGGACAGTCGTGCGACAGTCGTAAGATTGTTTGACTAAAAAAATTCTTCTGGTACCCACGACAATATATTTATCGCACGACAGTCGCAAGATTGTCGCAAGACTGTCGTAGGACAGACTCACGACAGCCACAAGACAGATACCACAAAAAATCGTCGAACAAAAATGGTGCATGTCTAATTTTGCCTCACGACGGCAAGTCGATGCCTTGATGCTCAAAATTTCGTAGGCCTGTCTTGCAACGACCCCCGATGACCCACGATTTGCCCAAATTTTCTGTCGTATCGTGGCATAAATGCGTCGTGGGTTCGTTGTGACCAAGGTTTATCATTAAAAATTGCTTGACATATAAAAAATCTGTCACTGACCTCACATTAAAATGTAGGTCAATTGCAACACACAAAGCATTCGGCCATGGCCCAAGAGAAACTCAAGAAAATGCAGGCTAGAATAAATTGTTCCACAGCTTTCTGTAATACATGGCGTTCCTACTCGCTGGAACAGCACTCTGCAAATGATGATAAGGATGAACTATCTTAATGAATCTCTCTGCTTGTATGCCAGCTCTATAATGCTAAAATCCAGTCC
>JACEEZ010017360.1:107500-117500 GCA_016584305.1 Chionoecetes opilio
CCCAACCCATCACCCCCCACCCATTCACTCACCCATCACCCCACACCCATTACCCATCACCCCACCAATTCACTCACCCATTACCCATCACCCTACATCAAGGTTTCCTCAATTCTCGCAACCCACTTTTTTTTCACAATTATCGCTAATAGGCTGCTAAAAAAAAAAAAAAAAGTGATCGGATCATCTCATAATTGGGCTTAAAACCTTCCCCTGGTCAACCCGGTTCCAAAAATGTGCCATATGAGGTGATTGCGCCACGGGGGGCGGAACCTATACCAGACACACACACACACACACACACACAGACAGACAGACAAACTTTCGCTTATATTTACCATTACCCATCACCCCCCACCTATTCCCTCACCCATCACCCATCACCCCCAACCTATCACCCCCCACCTATTCACTCACCCATCACCCCACACCCATTACCCATCACCCCACCCATTCACTCACCCATTACCCATCACCCTACATCAAGGTTTCCTCAATTCTCGCAACCCACTTTTTTTTTCACAATTATCGCTAATAGGCTGCTAAAAAAAGAAAAAAAAAAAAGATCGGATCATCTCATAATTGGGCTTAAAACCTTCCCCTGGTCAACCCGGTTCCAAAAAATGTGCCATATGAGTTGATTGCGCCACGGGGGGCGGAACCTATACCAGACACACACACACACACACACACACACACACACAGACAGACAGACGACAGAGAGACACACTTTTGCTTATATTATTATAGATTACCCATCACCCCCCACCTATTCCCTCACCCATCACCCATCACCCCCAACCCATCACCCCCCACCCATTCACTCACCCATCACCCCACACCCATTACCCATCACCCCACCCATTCACTCACCCATTACCCATCACCCTACATCAAGGCTTCCTCAATTCTCGCAACCTACTTTTGTTTTCACAATTCTCGCTAATAGGCTGCTAAAAAAAAAAAAAAAAAAAGTGATCGGATCATCTCATAAGTGGGCTTATGACCTTCCGCTGGTCAACCTGATTCCAAAAATGTGCCAGATGAGGTGTTTGCGCCACGGGGGGCGGAACCTATACCACACACACACACACACACACACACACACACACACACACACACACACACACACACACAGACAGACACACTTTCGCTTTTATTAATATAGAAGAAGATTACCCATCACCCCCCCCTATTCCCTCACCCATCACCCATCACCCCCAACCCATCACCCCCCACCCATTCACTCACCCATCACCCCACACCCATTACCCATCACCCCACCCATTCATTCACCCATTACCCATCACCCTACATCAAGGTTTCCTCAATTCTCGCAACCCACTTTTTTTCTTCAAAATTATCGCTAATAGGCTGCTAAAAAAAAAAAAAAAAAAAAAGATCGGATCATCTCATAATTGGGCTTAAAACCTTCCCCTGGTCAACCCGGTTCCAAAAATGTGCCATATGAGTTGATTGCGCAACGGGGGGCGGAACCTATACCAGACACACACACACACACACACACAGACAGACAGACAGACAGAGAGACACACTTTTGCTTATATTAATATAGATTACCCATCACCCCCCACCTATTCCCTCACCCATCACCCATCACCCCCAACCCATCACCCCCCACCCATTCACTCACCCATCACCCCACACCCATTACCCATCACCCCACCCATTCACTCACCCATTACCCATCACCCTACATCAAGGCTTCCTCAATTCTCGTAACCTACTTTTGTTTTCACAATTCTCGCTAATAGGCTGCTAAAAAAAAAAAAAAAAAAAAAAGTGATCGGATCATCTCATAAGTGGGCTTATGACCTTCCCCTGGTCAACCTGATTCCAAAAATGTGCCATATGAGGAGTTTGCGCCACGGGGGGCGGAACCTATACCACACACACACACACACACACACACACACACACACACACACACACACAGACAGACACACTTTCGCTTTTATTAATATAGAAGATAGATGTGTAACATTAATTGAATAACTTATATTCTGATAAGTATTAGTATGTGTGTGTGTGTGTGTGTGTGTGTGTGGGGGGGGGGGGGGGTATTCATCTACGTAGTTGCATTTTACAGGGCCTGAGCTACACTAGTATGGCTTCGTCTCCATATCTACATTTTTCATCATTCATCCTTATAAAAAAAAGTCAATTCAAGAACGTTAGAGCCAAACTCTCCTCCCCCGAGGAGGAACATGTCAGGCCAGCTTCGCTATGGTCTCTTATTGGTTGAAAAAATTCAGTGGAAACCGGGCATCCTATAGTCCTCCGTTGTTTCTTTAAAAACACACCATATATTTGCTTTGAGTGCATGAAAGTCCTCGATTCACCATCGTTAGTAAATGTGTTATCACCTGGACACAAAAGTAAGCCAGATACTCTTCATGAAGACGAGATATTGAGAGGGAAATATAAAGATTCGTTAAATTCTGAGTGAGGGAGGAGGTTAAAAGGGTCACCTGAGGGCGCCTGTCACCTTTTAGAGGTGAAACAAGTAAACCCTTAACCTGACCTGTCCCCCCAGCGCTAATGACCTCACGCCAGAGGCTCCCTACCCGGCCATGCCTTGAGGCGATATAGCAGGTCACCACAGGGGAATAGACGTGAGAGAGAGAGAGAGAGAGAGAGAGAGAGAGAGAGAGAGAGGAGAGAGAGAGAGAGAGAGAGAGAGAGAGAGAGAGAGAGAGAGAGAGAGAGAGAGAGAGAGAGAGAGAGAGAGAGAGAGAGAGAGAGAGAGAGAGAGAGAGAGAGAGAGAGAGAGAAAAAAAAAATACAACAATGATTCAATGCTATTTATTGTTCTGTTTATTATATCAATTTTTTTGTGCGCGTACGTGTGTCTGTGTGTGTGTGTGTGTGTGTGTGTGTGTGTGTGTGTGTGTGTGTGTGTGTGTGTGTGTGTCTGTGTCTGTCTGTGTCTGTATGTGTCTGTGTGTGTGTCTGTCTGTGTCTGTGTCTGTGTGTGTGTGTGTGTGTGTGTGTGTGTGTGTGTGTGTGTGTGTGTCTGTGTCTGTGTGTGTGTGTGTGTGTGTCTGTGTCTGTGTCTGTGTGTGTGTGTGTGTGTGTGTGTGTGTGTATCTGTGTGTGTGTGTGTGTGTGTGTGTGTGTCTGTGTGTGTCTGTCTGTGTCTGTGTCTGTGTGTGTCTATGTCTGTGTCTGTGTCTGTGTCTGTGTCTGTGTGTGTGTGTATCTGTGTGTGTGTGTGTGTGTGTGTGTGTGTGTGTGTGTGTGTGTGTGTGTGTGTGTGTGTGTGTGTGTGTCTGTGTGTGTGTCTGTATCTGTGTGTGTGTGTCTGTGTGTGTGTGTCTGTGTGTGTGTGTGTGTGTGTGTGTGTGAGTCTGACGGGTCAAGGACAATTAAGGGATTAACAAAGGGATGTGGGAGCCTGGGAGGTCAGACCGTTAGCTGGGAGTGGAGAAGGGACCCACAGGGGTAGGGAAGTGGTTAGTGTACATTTTGACGGCCAGCCCACCATCACGCCACAGAACGGCATCACCAATCAAGAGCGAACCAGGGCTTGACAAGCTCCACCTCGGGGGAGGGGCATGTGGCTCTAGCGTTCTTGAATTGACTATAGTGCTTAGTGTTGGCCGAAGCCTGACAGGGTTCCCAGACTTGGGGGTTTCCCCCTAAATATGTGGGGTTTTCTTCCCATTTGGGGGGAGAATTTTGCGTTTAGGGGACGGGGGGAGATTTGGGGGGATTGATTTTAGATTGAAATTAGGCAAAAACTGTCATTTATGCTATGGTTGTGGTGAGGCCTGGCCAGGTCAATCTTGGGTATTTATGTATTATCTCTTGTGTGACCTGACATGAAGGTGAGAAGTAAGGATTAGTGGAGGGGAGAAGCATGTGGACATTGGAGGGAGGGGAGTAGGCCGGTGGGTGAGTGAGGAGAGGAGTCAGGTGGGTATGAGAGACTGGTGGGCGGCTCAGCTGGCCTAGGCTGTGGGGTCAAGGAGGAGGGTACGAGGAGGTGGGTCAGTGGTGGAGGGAGACCCTGGTGGATGATAAGGGAGAGAGGGAAGGAGGATGGTGGGGGAGGGAGGCGTAGTATGGAAGGGACCGTGAGGGAGGGGGAGAGGAGTCACGGAAGAGAGAAATTGAGAAAGGAAGGAAGGGGGAGAATAAAACAGGTAGGAAGAGGAGAGTTTTGTCGGAAGAGAAAGAGGACAGTTGAAAGTGCAAAAGAAGATGGAGGAACTCAAACCGAAAAAGGAAAAGGATAGGGCATGCAGAGATAATTAAGATGTCTTAGTATGAAGTAGTATATTAGTAGTATATATATTAATATAGGCTAGGTACAGTTTTGTTCGTGTATGAGATTACTATCTAAATATTTTTAAAGATGGCTTGGGATGGGACGGGAAAGTTTAGTGCAAATTACTAGCCAAAAAGTGTTATGGTTCTTACAGCCCAGATAAAACAATGCTTAGAAAATGTAGCAGTAGTATATATGAATGATAGGCCTGTATATGTATGAAGAAGCCATAACATCTAAGGTTTAGTATTTGCCACTGTATAACTATGCATAGCAGATATTCGGTAAGCTGTAAAGAATGTGAAAATAGATATAAAAAATATAGTGTGTTTATCCCTTATTAAATAACTTTATGAATGATAAAGTAAATTTCAAAATTTAATTTAGGGGTTTGTTGGGTGCAAATTGTACAGTCACTCCACCTAAATCGCGATCACACAGGCCTCGGATCCTCTCCTTCCATTTCCTTTTCGTATTTTCCGATAAATTATCGTTCATATTCTCAAAGTCTGTACAATGCATTCCTCCTCCTTCCCCTGGGATGTTGTTAATCCCACGGGGGCCATCTCTCCCTCCCTCGCCATCTCTCTCTCTCTCTCTCTCCCTCTCTCCTCCCCTCCTCTCCTCTCTCTCTCTCTCTCTCTCTCTCTCTCTCTCCTCTCTTCTCTCCCCTTCTCTCCTCTCTTTTCCTTCTCTCTCTCTACTCTCTCTCTCTCTCGATAAGCCGACAGTTTGGTCAAGGTCATGAAGCTTTCAGAAAGAAGAGTGCGTGTGTTTGTGTGTCCAACGAGTGTATGAAAAAAAAAACCCTAGGGAAAAAACCTTAGGAGAAAACCCCCATAGGACAAAACCCCCCTAGGAAAAAAAACCCTAGGACAAAACCCCCCAAGGAAAAAAAGCCCTGAGGACAAAAACCCCCTGGGACAAAAAAGCCAAGAAATTTTAAAATCTTAATTTGTATTCTTATTATTTGTAGTTTATGAACACTTCTTTGAGATGTAAAATATTACATTCATTATATAATATATAGGTTTTGATAGATAGGTGTTGATAGGTTTGATAGGTTTTTACCTATAGCTACCGTAGATATCACTTAATTTAGTCCCCAGCTGCAATAATGTCGCCAACCGCCATATATTACGAATGATAGCATTACTACTGATTTGTATGTACCACTGAAGACGATACGCAGTAGTTTATATCATGACTGTATAATCTTCCCTGTTTCAGCGTTGTTTTATGCTTTGTATCTGCAAGTATATACGGTTTCAAATTACACTACTCGGTTTTTTTTTCGGGCGACGACGACAGCGGGAGGACACTCAGAACATAAACACTAGATGGTGACCTTAGTGTAGCCCATTATCAACGTCGCCACTCGGTTGATATTTTTTTTTGTAATTTGTTCATTTAAGCCATACTATGACACAGATGAAGACACAAAAGGAACGACTCTCCGATAGCCCCTTCTGACTTTCCTGAAATCATGGATGTAGAAATGTAAGTATTAACGCCACCACACGTCTGTAAATAAGAAAAGAAACGTTGTCCTGGCGACTTTAGTGTTATCTACGGTACATGGGGATTTACGGTACTCAGGTAGACAAAACAATGATCAGCTGGAGTGAGCAAACACAAAGAAAGATTATAATATTTTTCATGATTACTTCAGTAATAAATTGCTTAAATTATATTTTTTCTTCTAATTTTAATATTATTAAACTGAGGTTTTTTTGTCCTATTTCGCACTTTAGCTTAGGGGGTTAGGGGGTTAGGGGGAAGCAATGGACGGAATACTTAGAAAATGAAGGTATAATAACACACCGACAGTATCGTTTTAGGAGAAATAAAATCATATGTAACCAACTTAATAAGCTTATACTCAAGAGTAATTGATGCAATACAAGAAAGAGATGGATGGGTTTATTTGCTGATGATGCAAAACTATAAAAAATTAAAAGCTGTAAAGATTGTGAAACAGTACAAAATTACCTGAACAAGATCTACGAATGGAGCAGGTGGTGGGAAATGGAATTTAATTAAAGTAAGTGTCATGTGATGGAAACTGGAAAAAAGCGAAGAGATATAAATGGCCATATAAAAGGGGAAATTAAATAATTGCAAAGGTTTATGAAGAAAAGGACCTGGGAGTGATAATGCAGAATAACCTACAACCAAAAAAATATAAATAAAATATTTGGAAATACATACAGGATGTTGAAGAATATTAGAGTTGCATTTCATTCATTACATGTACAAAAATATGATGAGAAAGATAATTACTACAATGATCCGACCAAAAATAGAATATGCTGCCATTGTATGGTCCCCATATAAAAAGAAGCATGTGAAAAAGTTGGAGAGGATGCAGAGAATGGCAACAAAGATGGTACCAGAGCTAGAAGAACTTTCTTATGAGGAAAGATTGAAGGAAATAAAGTTACCAACACTTGAGCAGAAAAGAGAAAGAGGAGACTTGATAACCATTTTTAAGCTGATAAGAAAGATGGAAGAAACAGACAATGAGAGACTACTGACTCGGAAACAAAGAGAAGGTCGATACACAATAGGACATACAAAACAACTAGGAAAAGGGAGATGCCTGAACAACATAAAAAAGTACAGCTTCCCTCATAGAAATGTAGAAGTTTGGAATGGACTAAATGAGAGGGTGATATCGGCACATGTGCACCAATTGCAAGAAAGACTGAATAAATGTATAAAAGGAGACGGGACCACACCAGTGTAGCTCAGGCCCTGTAAAACATAACTAGGAAAATACAACTAGGTGAATACACACAACACACACATACACACACACATACACATACACAACACATACAACACACACACACACACACGCACACAAACACTATATTGGGGCATAGACATAGCCGCATGACCGTAAAAGTTCGGAGGTTGATATGCTGTTCTCATTGTATTTGGCCCACAAGGCAAATATTTTTGCTTGGGCTGTTCTAGTTTTTTTTCTTTGTATTTTTTTAAGTTTTTTCTCAGAAACAAGCCGGACTTGTAAATTTACAAGCTTTGCCTCCTTGTACAAGAAACCGACCAGATTGTAGAATGATGGTGCAAGTTGGCGCACTCGTCCATTGAGGCGTCTGTGCCACCCCTCAGTGTCATTATTAGTTCTTATTGACTGTCCATATACACTCCATGCTTCTGGAGGTGCTATCGCGCCATTAACCCACGTTCTTTCTATGTATTGGACAAGGGTTCTCAATTTTGGTGTGGAGGCTCTTCTCGCCAGGGAGTGGAAGGCCTCCCTGATGTCTTGTGAGGGTAGGAAGGGTAACGCCAGCAACATGCGTATAAACGCGTGTACCCCTCCGTGGAGCAAGTAGGCCGTCCTGAGCCCGAGGTCACACGTCTTACGCCACACCGCCTGGCACCAGTAAAAACGCATCCCATCAATGTCACGTGAGGGAACAGTTCGCACATGGCGTACCAGATTCCTGAAACAGAATCATTATAGTGTGAAATTTGTATCACTAAATAAGAGATTTCTATCTACATATTATGAAGTTTATGTACATATTATGAAGTTTATGTTCATATTATGAAGTTTATGTACATATTATGAAGTTTATGTTCATATTATGAAGTTTATGTACATATTATGAAGTTTATGTACATATTATGAAGTTTATGTACATATTATGAAGTTTATGTACATATTGTGAAGTTTATGTTCATATTATGAAGTTTATGTTCATATTATGAAGTTTATGTTCATATTATGAAGGTTATGTACATATTATGAAGTTTATGTACATATTATGAAGTTTATGTACATATTATGAAGTTTATGTACATATTATGAAGTTTATGTACATATTATGAAGTTTATGTACATATTATGAAGTTTATGCTCATATTATGAAGTTTATGTACATATTATGAAGTTTATGTTCATATTATGAAGTTTATGTACATATTATGAAGTTTATGTACATATTATGAAGTTTATGTACATATTATGAAGTTTATGTACATATTGTGAAGTTTATGTTCATATTATGAAGTTTATGTTCATATTAGGAAGTTTATGTTCATATTATGAAGGTTATGTACATATTATGAAGTTTATGTACATATTATGAAGTTTATGTACATATTATGAAGTTTATGTACATATTATGAAGTTTATGTTCATATTATGAAGTTTATGTACATATTATGAAGTTTATGTACATATGAAGTTTAGGTTCATATTATGAAGTTTAGGTTCATACTATGAAGTTTATGTACATATTATGAAGTTTATGTTCATATTATGAAGTTTAACCATTCATATGCATGAGAGATAAGCCAATGGCCAGATAAATATATCTGCTCACTCAAGTGTTCCTTTTGAAAGTATTTAATAGGATATTTACAAAAAAAAAGTCTGTTTGGCTATAGAGGTATGTCAAAAATCATTTGGTTCCTGTTGTTGTCAATTGGAAAAAATAAGAAAAGAAAAAAAACAAAGAAAAGGCAGAGTTCCAGAGTTAATTAGTGAAAGTGATTAGTTTTTTCATACATCATACTGGACCTGCAAATGGTAGAGAAAAAATGGAAGCAAAAAGCCCGTTGAATAACAGCCCCCGTACCGTAGATAACAGTGAAGTCGCCAGTTCTGCGTTTCTTTGTTATTTACAGACGTGTGGTGGCGTTAATACTTACATTTGTACATCCATGATTTCAGGAAAGTTAGAAGGGTCTATCTGGAGAGTCTGTGTCATTTTGTGTCTTCATCTGTGTCATATTAGGGCTATAAATGAACAAATTACAAAAATAAACCGAGTGGCGACCTCACTATAAACCCACTACAGTAAAATCGCCAGCTAGTATTTTAACCCAACAGTTTTAGTCGCCACTCTGGGGAAAATTTAGGGGAAAATTTGAGATAAGTAAAAAAAGTCTCTATATATATATTAGCTGCAGATGCTTGGATATATAAAAATTCCTCTGCCAACGTGAAAATAAATTCTATTCAAGTTTGAAAGATCTGGCAAGTCTTGTGTCCTGTCGCCCGAAAAGCTACTTGTTTACTGTCTGTCATCGCGCGAAGAAAAACGTGAGAAGCAAAATGCGCAACAGTTATACTTGCAGCTACAAAGCATAAAACAACGCTGAAACAGGGTAGATTATACAGTCATGATATAAACTACTGTGTATCATCTTCAGTGGCACATAAAAATCAGTAGTGATGCTATAATTCGTAATATTTGGTGCCTGGCGACTTCACTGCAGGTGGCGACTTCACTGTTATGTACGGTAAGCAGACAGCAAGAGACTAAAAAGGGGATGGGCTTATTTAGTATGGGATGTGTCTTGACACTCCTCTCCTGAAAAAGAAGCTGAGAAAATATAAATATAAAGCATATTACTATTGAAGGGGATGAAAGTGTGAATATACCAGTTGAATCTTGCCTTTGTAAGATATAATAAGGATGATAGTATGTAGAAAATCTACTACAACAATGGCACCGGGTGGAGGGGAGGCATACAGTTAGCAAGTTCAGAAGACAATAAGCCTAGAAATAATAAAATCAGATAGCAAGAGATGCCATATTGCGGTGGAGTTTGAGAGATTAAAGATAGGAGTTAGTTAGAGGATGGGACCTGACGAGAAGAAAAACTTTTGGCTCTACCTGGCACGTGTGAGAAAGTTGTGAAAGTGGAACCCTCAAATATGAG
>JACEEZ010017360.1:122500-125000 GCA_016584305.1 Chionoecetes opilio
TATATATAATATAAATATGAAATTTTGCACTCCGTTTTGAGCGTACCTCCCGGGCCCAATATTTTATCAATTTTGGGTTTCCCCCTGGCAACAAATTGTAATAGTTTTATCCAAAATTCAATCAAAATTTTTCCTTATACCAAATAGAATTGGTTTTACCGGGGGTTTGGTCCAAATTATTGGGTTAAATTTTTTAGAAATCCTTAAAATTAAAAAAACAGAAGGGCAGACGACAGACAGACAGACAGACGGGGTGAAAACAAAACCCCCTCCAATTCGTGGGGGAAAAGGGGAAATTTTTTGGGTTGTTTGAGCCCTTGACGAGTGGCCCTGATTTAAAAATCGTAACATGGCTAAAATTAATTTTTATTTTTTAGCTCAAACTGTAATTATTTGCCATTTTCAATTTTTTGTGGGCAGTAAAATTATGAGTAGATTTAAAATACAAAGGAAAAAAACATTCCCACCCCTAAATTTATTTTTAAATACAATATCAAAGAAATTTTAAAAAGCGATGTCGGCCATCTTTTAAAATGCCCCATTTTTTTCACAGGTCGAATTGAGTGGCCCCCAATCTAAAAAAAACCACTGAGGGTAGTCTACCTGGGGGGACCAAACCCTGCTTATCAACCCACAATACTTACCTACTGCAATACTAAAACAGAGGGGAAAAAAAAGAGAGAGAGAAGAGGAGAGAGAGAGCGGAGAGGAAGGAAGAGAGAGAGATGGGGGAGAGAAGAGAGAGAAGAGAGAGAGGAGAGAAGAGGAAAAAAGAGAGGAGAGAGGGGGAGGGAAAAAGAAAGGGGAGAGAGAAGGGGAGGAAGAGAGGAGAGAGAGAAGAGGAGGAAAAGAGAGAGGGAGAAGAGGGAAAAAAGAAGAGGAAGGGGGAGAGAGAGGGAGAGGGGGGAAAAAAACGAGGGGAAGGAAAAAAGGAGAGAGAGAGAGAGAGAGAGAAGGGGAGGGAAAGGAAAGAAGAGAGAGAGAGGGGAGAAAAGAGAAGGGGAGAGAGAAGAGAGGAGAGAGGAGAGGGAGAGGAGAGAGAGAGAGGGGGGGGGAAAGGAGAAGAGAGAAGAGAGAGAGAGGGGGGGGAAAAAAGGAAAAAGGAGAGAAAGGGGGAGAGGGGAGAGAGAGAGAGGGGGGGAAGAGGAGAGAGAGGGGGAGAGGAGAGAGGGAGAGAGAGAAAAGGGGAGAGAGAGGAGAGAGAGAGAGGGGGGAAAAGGGAAAGGAAGAAGAGAGAGAGAGAGAGGGAAGAGGAGAGAGGGAGGGAAAGAAGAGAAGAGGAGAAAAGAGAGAAAAGGGGGAGAGAGAGGAGAGGAGAGAGAGAGAGAAAGGAGAAGAGAAGAGAGAGGAGAGAGAGAGGAGAGGAGAGAGAGAGGAGAGGAGAGAGAGGGGAGAAGAGAGAGGGGAGGAGAGAGAAGAGGAGAGAAGAAAAGAGAGAGAAGAAAAGGAGAAAGAGGGAGAGAGAGAGAGAGAGGGGGGGAGAAAAGAGAGAGAGAGAGCAGAGGAGGAGAGAAAAGGAGAGGAGAGAGGAGAGAGAGAGAGGGGAAAAGAAAAGAAGTCCCTGCCCTTTGCCCTTTCACTACCCGCAAATTGGGAAATTTGCCCCTGAGGGGAAACCCCAAACCCCCCTTCCCTTTTTTGTCCCGTCCCCCACTTTTATAGGAAACTTTTTTTGGGAAAAACTTTGTTTTCCAAACTTTTAAAGAAAAACATTTAAATTGGGCGTTAAGATTTTTTTCGGATTTATTTTCCCCTCCAGAATGGGAAACGTGGGGATTTTTTTTTTTTTGTGTATGCGTGGTGTAGGTGCTGTGTGTAGGGGTTTAAGGGGTGCGTGTGTGTAGGGGTAGGTGGTGGGGTGTGGTGTGGGTGTGTGTGTGTGTGTGTGTTTTGTGTGTGTGGTTTTGTGTGTGTGTGTGTGTGTTGGGGTTGGGTTGGGGGTGTGCGAATGGGTGTTTGGGGTCCGCAGGGGTGTGTGTGTTTGGGGTGCTTGCATGTGTGGTGGTTTCGTGCAGAGGAAGATAAAAGAAGCCCGTGAGACCTTTCACGTTTGGGACCCTTCCCGTAATATTTTGGTTTATGGAATAAAAATAGCAAGGAAAAAAGTAGCTATGGCAGTAATTTAAAGAGATAATAATTAAAACCTTTAATTTAAAAATGAAAAAAAAAAAAGAAGTAAAATTTACATTTGGGAGGAAAAATTTGTTTCCCCTCCTAGTAAGTAAGGAAAAAAAGTGGGAAAAGGGGGGAAAAACCTAGGGGAAACCCGACCTGAAACCCCCACTCCCCCCTAAAGGAATGTCCGCGGTTAGTATTTTTTAGAAACAGGGGCCCCCTAGTGTACGCCTTTGTTTTGGGGTGTGTTTTGTTTTTTGTGAACGTGATTAAAAGGGAAAAAATTCTTTTTTTTTTCTTTTTTTTTTTACTTTCCCTTTACCTTTTTTTTTCAAAAAACTTTAAACGGTGGCGCAGGGCCCGGGGTTTTATAGTGACGCCTGTG
>JACEEZ010017360.1:127500-132500 GCA_016584305.1 Chionoecetes opilio
ATATATGAAGCACGTCTTCCCACTATTTTCTGAGCTATATACGTACATGCCTCTCACCCTACTGGATGCCTGCCCACTGTAATTACATGTGACTTGAATACCTAATATCTGTCTAGTTCCTTGTTTTCAGATGATCTACATGCAATCAGACGTTAGTTCCCTCAAACCAAAAAAAAATATCAGTATTATAGGTCTTTGAGCAAAGAATAGGCTGAGTATTTTTTGGTTTGAGGGAACTATAGACTATGCAGTTCAGTTTTGGTCTCCATATTTCAGGATGGATATAGCCTTGTTAGAACCAGTGCAGAGAAGGATGACCAAAATTATTCATGGGATGCGTAACTTTAGTTATGAGAAGAGATTGGAGCTATTAAAGTTGCACTCACTCGAGAGACGCAGAATAAGGAGCGATCTGATAGAAGTTTTTAAGTGGATAAAGGGATTTAATAAAGGAGAGGTAGGAAAAGTTCTTACGGCTATTAACTAGGGTAGAACTCAAATATCCTTGCAAACGACACTTAAATACCTTCTGGCATCTTTGGGGAGCAAATGCAGCTTATCTCCAGGGTGTGTGCGTTTTTTTTTGCCACACTCGCAGCAGCAATAGCGAGAGGCAACGGGCGGCATTCTTGCGTCAGGGGTGTCAGTAGCCATGTGGGGCCGTAAAGGTGTTTTGTTTACTCCGAACTTCTGAAGAGGCGACGGTGGCGCCATCTAAGAGCCAGCATGTGCATAGCGCCGGGATTGCCTGCTCCCATAGGACACCACCTTCCTTGTTCTTTAGCTTCCTTGGGTACATGGGTGACAACCCATTATCCCGGGACACTGGGCTAGTGTATTGTTTGCAGGGAGAGTTTTTGGAAGAAGAATCTATCTAATGTAAGGATTAACATTTTGCTATATACACCCCAAAACCTACATTCCTCCGACATCTCCTTGGTTTTGAACATTTTTTTAAAGAATTTGTCGGCTCATGACTTTTATCATGGTAGTGGTATGACCATGTATTCACGCCTGGTAAGTCAACAACGGACCCTATCCTAGCGCTTCGTGTCCTCGTGGAGCGCCGACGTGAGGGTACGACAGGGTATGCCTGCAGCAAGACTATGTTAGTCTCAAGAAGGCGTTTGACTCAGTGCATCGTGAGTCACTCTGGGATCTTATGCGACTTCGCGAAATTCCTGCATGGACTATTGGTTTGATGACTGGCCTGTACTCTGGGACTGAGAGTTATGTGAAGTGTCGGGGGAGGTGTATCCAGCTTCTTTCCTGTTAATACAGGAGTGAGGCAAGGGTGCGTCCTTGCCCCATCACTTTTCAACACTTGTATGGACTGGGTATTGGGCAAAGTTGTAGAAAAGTGTTTGTGGGGCATCCCTCGGCAACACCAAGATCACTGATTTTGTTTTTGCCGATGATGCAGTAATCTTCGCTAAGTCGCTGGAGGTCCTGGTGATGGCTCTCGAGGCGCTGCACGAGGAGGCAAAGCCTTTAGGACTTGAGATCTCCTGGCTCAAGACCAAGGTCCAGGTGTTTGAAGGGTTACTAAATGAAACCGTACAGTATGTTTATGCGTGCGGCGAAGACATTGAGATCCTGGAAAGTGTTACATACCTTTGTAGCGCAGTCCATAATGACGGCGGGTCACGTCAAAAAATCTTACGGAGGATTGGCATAGCCCACGGTGTTAAGGAATCGCTTAGCTTGAGTATTTGGCATTGTTATTACCTGTGCAGAAGGACAAAGATCTGGATCTTCAAGTCGCTTGTGATCCCCGTCCTACTCTATTGATGTGAGACATGGACACTAAATAGCGACTTGAAGAGGTGAATCGATGTCTTTGGTAATAAGTGTCTTCGCAGAATCATGGGGTATCGCTGGGATAATTACGTCAAATCAGCGATTGCACCGTGAGATTGAATCGAAACCTATTACCTGCATAGTCCGTCAGCGCCAACTCGGTTATATGTGCATGTGGCACGCTACCCTGAAACTGATTATTTCCACCGGGTTGTTTCTGTAAGAGACAATCCAGCGTGGGGGAGGCCAAGGGGGCGCCTACAAGGCTCATGACTGGGTCCCCCTACATGGGGACTCGCGCGTCGTAACCCCCGGGAGTGGCGTCGTAGAGTGAGCGAGGCGACGCGCCCCCGGCGTATGCCCCCAATGAATGATTGATTGAGTGGTAAGACCTTTGACTTTTTAAAGAATACTTTAAAAGACATTGCTTATATTAGTTGTATATTCTTCTAATATTTATTATAGTACAGATTAGTATTATTATCACAAAGGACACATTTAATGTTTTGAAAAAGATTAAAGATGATGGACACTAAATAGATCACTAAATAATAAATAATCATTACTAAACCAGACAAAGATAATGATGTTGTAATATTGAATAGGAATTATTATGTGCCTAAAATTGCTGAAATACTTAATGATCACACAAAATTTAGTGTTGTTACCGAGGACGCATTTTAATAGTCAGGAGTGATGATAAAGTAAACAATTTTCTAAGGAAACTAAAGTTGAATACAACAATAGATACTGCATTGTATTCAAAATTATTCAAACATAGGATGAACTCACCGCCTTGTTCCATGATTTTTCGCGAATAACAATATGATGTGTTTCTATGTCCGGAAAGTTTAATTAAATATTGAAAGAAATTAGCTGAAAATATCCCGCATGATTGACCCTGATGGATATTATTTATCAACGTGCCAAACATAGTACAGAATGAAACTAAACGATCAAGTGATACATTGTCCATCACTTAAAGAGGAAGTAGTATTTAATGTTCGTCCGTCGTGTTCACTACTCAAGCCTTCTAACACCCTCATGGGTATTAAGACCGGTTCCCACTAGCCTGCTTCTACAGCCGCCGTTGCCGTACACAGCCCAACAATGACGTCACAATGACGCCACAAAAAAGTCGACCGCACCGCCGTACCGCTGTACGGTTGCCATACAAAGTTAAAATCAAGTCATCTCTCCCGCTCGGCGGTGTCCGCTTGAGCGGAGGTGTAAACTGTGCCCGGTTACCACTACAACCACTCAAGCGGTGATGAAGGTTGATGTCATTGTTGGGAGTGTACTGCAACGGCGGCCGTAGAAGCGGGCTAGTGGGAACCGACCTTTAGAAGCAGCAATGAGACTAAAGAAAAAAGCCCAAGTAAAAATGAAAATACTCTGCCATCTTGCCTGATAGCACAAATTGCGGTGGTTATAAAGAAAAACAATGTCTGCCATGATCAGAAATCGGAATGTCACGCATCAAATAATTCAAAGCCTAAAGGCCGGTTACCACTAGCCCGCTTCTACGGCCACCGTTGCCGTTCACCGCCCAACAATGACGTCACCATCATCATCTCTCGAGTGGTTGTAGTGGTAACTAGAGTAGCTAGCGACAACTCGATTTGTGGTCGCCATCTTGGCGCCAAGGCCTCTTCGTTCACTCTAGACCCGGGGAAGTTCTCAAGGCATTACCCCGCAGTATATCATGTTATACATGTATAAAGGATAGACTGTAATCTTCCGAAATGCTTGTTCTATAAGAATTTCACATAAAACATGGTAAAACACATTAAATAAAGGTCATTATGAGACTCTGAAGAAATATGATGAACTTAACATTCACTTAAAACTCGTCGTCATGTATAACTTTGTGGGACAGCTAATAATATGGCAGATATCATTAGAAGCAGAATTTTATTAGCTTTCCATTGAGATATTTCGTTTTCTGATACATGCATGCGTACCTTGCAGATATTAGCGTTAACTACATAAATTACCGTGGCGGCCCCGCTCTCTCTCTCGTCCATCCCCTCTCTCTCTCTCTCTCTCTCTCTTTTCCCCTCTCTCTCTCTCTCTCTCTCTCTCTCTCTCTCTCTCACTTTTCCTTTCGCTTTCTCTCCCTCAAAAGAGAGAGAGAGAGAGAGAGAGAGAGGAGAGAAGGGGGAGAGAGAGGAGAGAGAGAAAGAGAGAGAAGATTGAGAAGGACGAGGGAAAGAGAAGAGAGAGAAGAGAGGAGGAGAGAGGAGGAGAGAGAGATATGAGTGAAAGAGGGATATGAGAGAGAGAAGGAGAGAGAGAGAGAGAGGGGAGAGAGAGAAGAGAAGAGAGAGAGATGAGAGAGAGGAGAGAGAGAGAGAGAGAGAGAGAGGGGAGGGGGAGAGGGGAAGAGAGAGAAAAGGGGACGAGAGAGATAGTTACCAAAATACTTTTTCTACTTATATATATATATATATATAAGTAGAAAAGTTTTTTGGTTACTCTCTCTCTCTCTCTCTCACGCATATCTCTTTCACTCATATCTCTCTCTCTCTCTCTCTTTCACGGAGAGAGAGAGAGAGAGAGAAGAGGAGGCGAGGAGAGAAGAGAAGAGAGAGAGAGAAGAGAGAGAGGGAGAAGAGAGAGAGGAGAGAGAGAGAGAGAGAGAGAGAGAGAGAGAGAGAGAGAGAGAGAGCGGGGCCGCCACGGTAATTTATGTAGTTAACGCTAATATCTGCAAGGTACGCATGCATGTATCAGAAAACAAAATATGTCAATGGAAAGCTAATAAAATTCTGCTTCTAATGATATCTGCCATATTATAAGCTGTCTCACAAAGTTATACATGACGACGAGTTTTAAGTGAATGTTAAGTTCATCATATTTCTTCAGAGTCTCATAATGACCTTTACTTAATGTGTTTTACCATGTTTTATGTGATAGTCTTATAGAACAAGCATTTCCGAAGATAACAGTCTATCCTTTATACATGTATAACATGATATACTGCGGGGTAATGCCTTGAGAACTTCCCCGGGTCTAGAGTGAACGAAGAGGCCTTGGCGCCAAGATGGCGCCCATTAGTGTTTAACATAGGGCCTATGAATGGCGTTACCCTCTTTATAGAGATACCCTAGTGGTAACCGGGCACAATTTGCACCTCCGCTCGAGCGGACACCGCCGAGCGGGAGAGATTACTTGATTTTAACTTTGTACGGCAGCCA
>JACEEZ010017360.1:137500-155000 GCA_016584305.1 Chionoecetes opilio
ATACATTATTTTAAAGGTCTTGGACTAAGGATTTCATAAATGCATGATAAGCCGCTGAGAAAGGTAGCTGTTAAGAGTTATGAAGCTTTTAGTTATGAAAAAATAACTATCATTTCTATACATTTGATGCATAAAATGTAATATAGCCGATCGCTCTCCTATTGAATCTCTGAACCTACTTGTGAATTGTTAGCAATAAAGAAATCAGAAAGCAACCTTTTAGCTACGAAGTAGGTATATTTGTGATAAGAAAGTAAAAATAAAGAACAATCTATGAATGTTCCAGGAACGGCAGTATCTAGTATATTATTAATACATTTGCAATGTTACTATAAATAGAATCGATTCATGGATAAGATAAGGATACAGTTGTAGATAGGAACAGCCAATCAGAATACTTCTGTATTGTCTAAAAAAGAATTTCACCGTATCAAACTGCATTATGCAGTAGCTATTTAGCGTATATCGGTCAGCAGTTCATTCTTGGAATTTACAAAAGCGTGACGCGAGTGAGCTCATTTTGTGGTCAGCAAGTTCAACAGTGGCGGAAGTTCCTGACATCGTCAGTGAATAAGACCAACTTGATCCACTTCATTGTGTCTGAGTGGCAGAAGGAGGAGTACAAGCCGTGGCTCAAGGGCAGAACACTGTTTGTGACATCTGGTGAGGTTTGTTACCGCCTTACAGATGAATCGTCAGAGGAAATTGATGAGCTGAATTCCACACAAGAAGAGGCGGACACAAGGCTGATGCTACATGCACAATTTGCATCAACCTCCAACAGGGCAGTGGTCATCAGCAGTGAAGACACTGATGTGTTTGTTCTTGCACTGCATTATCAGAACAAGATGAGATGTCCGCTGTACCAGAAGTTCACTGACCGAACCAAAGGTACATCGTGCATTGTTCCTACCCACCTGATTGCTGATTCCCTTGGACCATCTGTCACCAACGCCCTTCCAGCAATGCATGCGATGACGGGATGCGATGCCACCAGTGCTTTTGCCGGAAAGGGCAAACTGTCAGCATTGGAGATGGTGAAGCGGAGTGCAAGGTACCAACAGCTATTCACCAAGATGGGACAGCAACCAGAACTTGACGAAGATGTCTTCAGTGAACTTCAGGCCTTCACCTGCGACTTGTATGGAGACAAGGACAACTGCAGCGATGTGAACTCCTTCAGGTAGGCCCTATATACTACCCTAGGTGACATTGTGGCAATTAGACGATGCGGTAGCATCGTCAAGCCAAGAACAAGAGCGCCAGCGACAAGTTGAGAGATGCTACCAGCTTTATTCATTAATGCTAAAGCTAATAGGCCTACTTTTCACTAGAAATAAATATACTTTTCATGTATATATTTACATTAATTTCTTGGCGACACCTTTTTATATCAATTTTATTATTGGCTGAATTATGTTTTCTTGGCTTTATTTTAGCGACGCAGTCGTTTTTGTTTTTATTAGTATATTTTCAATATATGGTATTGTATTTAACATTGCTTAATGTAAAGTGGCATAACCTGTATAAAATTTGATAACTGCTATCATTACAGGTACAAGTTCTTCTTGGCAAAACGTGGCGAGGCCGAGTCATACCAGCTTCCTCCATGCGCCGACACCCTACGGAAGCATGCCATGCGAGCCAACTATGTCACCTACGTATGGAAGTCAGCACTTGTACAACGCCTACAAATACCTGCTCCACACGGCTATGGCTGGACTGTCAGTGAAACAGATATCAGCATCGACTGGATGGACGTCAAACCAGCCCCTGCGTCCGTCCTTGAACTGCTCTATTGCAAATGTCTCCGCTCCTGCAAACCAACAGACTGTCTATGTATCATGAATAGCATAAAGTGTACAACAATGTGCAAATTGAAAACGTGCACAAATCAGGTTGATGATGATGACAGTCAAGATGCAGTGATTAATACTGCAGATGATTGAACACTTTCATATATCCAACATGTTCTCTTAGTGCCGCACCCACTTTGATGCATGTATTCTTCTAAAAGTAAACTTTGATAGTTTGTTAATGTATTCCTAGATCATCATATGATGTTATTATGATATAGGCTTACCTTGGGTAACATTTTCAGATCTGTTCCACTCCTATTTACATTGGAAATGCTTTGTACATACTTTATGGGAAATATTAAAAATCGCGTTTTACAACATGTTTATACATTTGGGTGCCTCACAACTAACAGCTACACTGTACAGAAGGTTATCATACATCAAAATGATCCTTGGATCATACGCTTTCAGAAAATGTATAATAGCCTTGGTTGCTCACACTGGTACCAATGAGTCCAAATATGCTGAATGGCAGAAGGACTAAATAGGGATCCAAAGAAAATTGAACCAAATGGGACTCGGCTAAACTAGTCTTCTCGCAGATTGCTACATTTTATGAGAAAGCAAATGTGCCCATGATTTCAAATATCAAATCATGTGAAAAGATACTCAAACTTATGGATGACAATACCAAGATCAGGACCATAACTATCAAACGACGTACAAAGCCAGCTACCATTGAGAAAATACAGCAAATGAACACCATGTTAGGTCAAACATTTGCAATATGGCCTGCTAATGCTGACAAGTTAATAAAAAATCCAGAGGACGTCCTCTTTCTGCAGTCAATGAAGGGTGACCGTTCAGCAACATTTGGCGCTCATGACAAGGTGTTGGCTGATAAAGTTCGACGCAAAGAGACACGTTCACAATTAGAACTGGATCGTATAGACAGGGAGAAACAAAAGATGGCATCATCTGCATGCATCAGATCCAGTATACTTGCTGAAGAAAGCAGTGATGATTCCAGCATGACTGACAGTGACAGAGCAAATACAGCTTCATCAGTCACTCATAGTCATCACCGCAAGATTCATACTGGAAGGTCAGCTTTCATTCCCCATGATATTTTAAAACGACCAAAGCTTGTTTCTCTCGCCACTAGGATGAAAATGACGCCGACACAACAGGCAGCATTCACCACAGCACTGATAGAGGAAGCAGGAGGTGATCCTGGCAAAGTGTCAACTTCCTACTCAACCGCTGATAGGTCACGGCGCAAAATTGGACAATAGATCGCAACATCTTGTAGGGAACAGTGGGTTCCCCCACAGTTTGCCACACTACATTGGGACTCCAAACTACTACAATCCTTGACTAATCAGCATGTGCATGAAGAGCGTCTCACTATCGCTGTAGGCACTTCTCAAGATATAAAACTTATGGGAGTTCCATCGTACCAACCTGGCACATATCGAAAGTCTGGTGATATCATTACTGACGTGACAGCTACCTTGTTAGAATCATGGAACTGTGCAGACTCTTTTGTAAACATGGCGTTTGACACAACAGCATCAAACACTGGACATGTCTCTGCAGCATGTGTATCAATACAGCAACATCTTGGTCGAGCACTACTCTGGTCAGGTTGTAGACACCACGTCGGAGAGGTGATTTTGTCACATGTGTTTACAGACTTTAAAATTGAAGTCTCAAAATCACCACATACTCTTCACTCGCTTTCGCAAGAAGTTTGACCTGGTACCACATGGTTGTGATCAGAAGCTTTCGTGACTGGACATAACTCCATTCACTGATGACGTACGCAGTTTGATCAACGACCTGAGGTCCAGTGTGCTCGAGATTGCACAATCGCAACTTACAGTACGGAGAGACGACTACCTGGAGTTCATCGAACTGTGCATAGTATTCCTAAGCGAAGAAATCGAGGGACAGCCGGAAGTATCGTTCAAGCGACCAGGAGCACTTCACAAGGACAGGTGGATGGCCAAGCTGTTGTACTCAATCAAGATATGCTTACTTGACCATCAAATAGGAAACTTGCCGCCAGGTACAATCACCACGAGACACCAGGTCCCAAAGCTCAGGGAATTTGTGGACTTTGCTACCCTTATCTACTCTAACTGGTGGATGACTTGTAGTTCCGCGACTGATGCCCCTTGGAATGATCTGAAGCTGATCCAGTGCCTGTTGAAGTACGAGGCAGTGAACCAAATTGTGTCCAACAGTGCAGTGCGAGCATTCCGGCGACACCTATGGTGCCTTACAACAGAGATGGTTCCTCTAGCTCTCTTCAGCACGAAAGTGCCCGCCGATGAACGATGTGCTCATGCCAGCAATCTGCTGGCTATCAAACCAGATGAAAAGCTGCTCGCACCTCAGAACCGTTTCGGAATTGGTTTCTGCAAACCTAAATTTCCCGATGATATATCTGCGACCACAACTCTTGCGCAGTTAGTTGGTCCAGATTCCTGGTACACATTTCACCTGCTGCAGCTGCACGACTCCTTCCTGACTGAACCAGTTGAAAAATGGCCAGATCACCCTGCGTTCCAGACATCGGCAGCACACATTCTGGCAATCAATGTGATCAACGACTGTGCAGAACGTGGCGTTAAACTCAGCGCAGACTTCACAGCGTCGGCGAAGAGTGAAGAACATTACCAAAATGTACCTCTAGTCGTTGAGCAGGACCGCAGTATGAAAAACAATCTGCGAAAGCGTTCGTTAGAACCACTGTAAGCCTTAACTGGACACAAATTTAATTGATAGCTTAATATATTTTGGATCGTTCGAGTAAAAACATTTCCGTGTCACTGACACCGCGTCGTATTGAGTGTGAACTGTAAACCAGAAACATGGAACTTTTTTTTGCTTAATACTGCAGCAATATGTGCCATATCCACTTGAGTGGGAATAAATTATATATTTTTTTTTTTGGTGCGTTATATAGCACATATTGTATGCTATATAACGCTATATATACAGTTTATACACCATACACGGCTTACTCGCTATATATTATATACGCTTGAAAACGACCGGATTGTACTGATTATATTGAAAACTTCATGTGCTTGGTGGACCACATAGATAGTGTTAGATTGCCCTCAAATTTTGCAAGATAGTGTTGGGTGTCATTTGGAACAAATTTAGACTAGGTACAGGCAGAAACAATGTATTTTTGAAATAGAGGAGGGGTTTGATGCACCCTAATATATATATATATATATATATATATATATATATATATATATATATATATATATATATATATATATTATATATATATATATATATATATATATATATATATATATATATATATATATATATATATATATATATATATATATATATATATATATATATATATATATATATATATATATATTATATATATATATATTATATTAGGGTGGTCCTTATTTTTCAACTTTCGAAATGTTATGCTCTCACCCCCTTAAGTGAGTCCCCTAGTCCTAAAAACGTATGTGCTGAAGTTTAAAGCTATACGAAGAATATTTAGGGGTAGTCCAGGGTGATCGTACTTTCGTACTTTTACGTACTTTTTGGGCGTCCAGTCCAGTTTTCGTAATAATACTTTTTGGACTAGACAATGAGTAGACACTAGACAGTAGACATCATAAGCATTTGCAGGCCTCGTTGTAGCATTCCTATGCAATGTATGCAACTATGCATTCTATTTGTCATTAATTGGGTTTTTCTCTCCCCTGTATTATATAAAAATTAGAATAGTTATCAAAGGAAAGTTTCTTAAAATAGATTTCAGAGTAAATTCATTTTTGACCTGCCTCCATCCTGTCCATATTGCCGTCTCCATCCTGTATTTGTTCGCAGCTGGCTGCTCATTCAAAGGTAGGAGCAATGAGTTAGGAGATTGATTATTATATATGACTTAAATGTATTATGTATTGTTAAGCTCCTGGGAGTCCCCAAGATCCCGTCTGGAACCGAGGAGGGTCAGGCCCAAGCTGTTGTAGAAGCCCTGGACCAGTGGGGGATCACTGACATGGTCGCAACTCTAAGCTTCGATACCACAGCATCAAACACGGGCATCCGAGGAGGCGCTTGTGTGCTCATCGAGCAGAAGATGGGCGAGACCTCCTCCATTTCGGATGCCGACACCATGTCATGGAGATCGTCCTTGCCGCTTCCTTCAAGGCCTGTATGGGAGTCTCTTCTGGGCCGGATCTGCTCCTCTTCAAGAAATTCCAGGCCGGCTGGGAGTTATTGACAGAGGCACCTGCGAGTCCGGGATGACGGATGATGTGGTCCGCCCGCGCATCTCAGCGGAGAGCGAGCGCATCATTGAGTTTGCCACGAGTCAGTTGGCAGCCCATCAGCCACGGGACGACTACCTGGAACTACTGGAACTGGCCATCCTGTTCCTCAGAGCTGTTCCCCCTCCAGGAGTCCGTTTCCGCGCCCCTGGCCCATTGCACCACGCCCGCTGGATGTCGAAGGCAATCTACTCGCTCAAGGTCTGGCTCTTCCGACGCCAGTTCAAGCTGACTGCAAAGGAGGAGAAAGGCCCAAGGGAGACGTGCTGCTTTGTCGTCCTCGTCTACTTGGAATGGTGGTTCACTGCCCCTAGTGCGGTCAAAGCTCCGCGGAGCGACCTGAACCTGATGAAAGCCCTCCTGAACTACAGCACCACCAATTCCGCCATTTCGACGGCCACATCGGAGAAGCTACAACGCCACTTGTGGTATCTCTCGGAGGAGCTCGTCGGCTTGACCCTTTTCGACGAAGACGTGAGTGGAAGCCAGACGCGAGTCTGGCGAAGAAGAGGCGGATGCTGGAGAGCATGAAGCGGCAGGTGGAGGACGAAGACGAGGAGCCCCTGAAGCGCTGTAACCGGGATCTCGCGACCCTTGCTGTGAGTCAGCTTGATTCATTCGCCTCGCCGAAGACTGTGCGCCTCTTTGAGAAGCTCCATCTTGCCACGGACTTTTTGGAGGCCGATCCTTCCTCTTGGGGAACAAACCGAACTTTCCGTGCTGCGCAAGACCAACTGAAGACCCTTAAAGTGGTTAACGACCACGCTGAGCTCTCATCCAGCAGTTCAACCGGGCCCTGACGAAAAACGAGGAACAGCTTCAGTTCCTCCTTCAAGTGGTAGCTCATCATCGGCACACCTTCCCGGACGCCTGGAAGGCGGTGCTGGCCCAAACCCAGCGACAATGAGCAGAGTGCTGCCTGTGAAACCCCTGCCTTGAGCAGATAATACCCACCTATACGTAAAATCTTTACTATAGAGCTGAGGGGGGACTGGGAATTGTACACCTGGGATATTCATTATAATGCATAATGTTCAAGGCCTCTGGACTACCTCTAAATATTTTTCAAACAATATATAATTTTAACTGTGAAGTTTCCAGCCCAAGTGGACTCGTTTCAGACCATGAGAGGTTGAGAATTCTTACTTTTATATTTTACCCCCATATAAGGACCACCCTAATATATAAAATATATATATATATATATATATATATATATATATATATATATATAATTATATATATATATATACGTGTATATATTGTTACGCAAGGCTCACCCCTTTTTTATCACATAAGGCGTCAGACACCACACAGGCGCGGCTTCACGTAATCACTTTACTTACTAAAGAGATTCGCGGAAATACTGAAGCGAGTGGCTTTCACCGCTGATGGCAACCTTTATATACACCAGGGGGAAGGTCACTGAAACACTGATGCACTTTGACAATTATATTAACGGAACTCACATTACACTGTACATACTTGAATGTCTCTCAAACACTGGAGGCTTACGCGAGGTGACACACACACACGTATGCTGACTTATGCGAAGCGCTGACACATTCCTTAATCCACCGGTATTTTCCCTTGTGCAACTCAGAGAAAATAGGGAGTCCCAACCACCGGCCAAGACCGTTTCCTATCCTTTTTTTTCTCCCACGACCCACTCCCCTCCCACTATCTTCATCCGCTTCTGCCCCAGGGTCACTCCGCCTGCTCAAGGATGCCTAACGCGACATCAGAACTACATAAAACCATTCGCCACTCTCCCCACACAAACTCCCAAGCATTCCACACAGTCTCACCTGAACAACATACACCCCTACTCGTATCCCACATACATAAATGGCCTGCAACACATCCATACAGCTCACACAAACCGACTAAACATTAGCACAATTACCTACTCGGGATGAGGCTCGTGTAGCCCAGACGGAGCTACACGGCTGTCCCTACTCTCTCACTCATGAAATACACACAGACATATTATGTCTTCTTCATCTTCTTTACCTCACCGAAACTCAGTTGTCTGTGAGCATTGACAGCAGACCTTTTTCTGTCTCCTCTTACTGTCTCTATTCTCATTTTAAATCCAAAACTGGCTGTTGCGTATATGTGAGCAATAACATCACTTGCTCTCGTGCCCACGGCCTTGAATCTTCCGAATTTTCTACCATCTGGCTTCGACTTCAATGTCACTCTCTTACTAAATATATCTGTGCTGTATATCTCTCACCTAACTCCTCTGATTATGTAAAATTCTTCGACTATTTAACATGAAAAGTGGAGCACATCTCATCTAATTTTCCTTTAGCTGACATTTCCATTCTTGGGGACTTCAATGTTCACCACTAGCTTTGGCTATCATCTTCTTTCACTAACCAACCTGGTGAACAAGACTACAACTTTTCTATCCTCCAAGACCTAGAGCAGCTGGTGCAGCACCCTACCCGTATTCCTGACCGCCTTGGAGACACGCCCAACATTCTTGATCTTTTCCTAACTAGTAACCCTTCTACTTGCTCTGTGAAACTATTCTCTCCGTTGGGTTCCTCCGATCGCAATCTTATTTCTGTAACCTGTCCTATCGCTCCGGTACCGTCTCGGGACCCACCTAAGCGGAGGTGCTTCTGGCACTTCAACTCAGCTAAGTGGGTAGACCTAAGGCAGTACTACTCTGAATTTCCATGGAATGATTACTGCTTCCATGTCAAAGACCCATCTCTTTGTGCAGAGTGCATAACTGAGGTCATAGTCTATGGCATGGAAGTGTACATTCCACACACTTCCTCTAATCCTAAAGCCCTTCAACCTTGGTTTAACTCTGCTTGTTCTCATGCTGTCCGAGATAGAGAGGTGGCTCACAAACGGTACCGTAAGCATCCATCTCCTGAAACTCATGCCCTTTATATTTCTGCCCGTAATCATGCCAAATCTTTACTTCAACTTACCAAAAACTCTTTCATTCAAAGAAAATGTCAAAATCTTTCTGAATCAAATTCCTCTCGTAACTTCTGGTATCTAGCAAATCTCTTACAATTTTTCTTCTCCATCTTTCCCTCCTATGCTTCACCCAGATGGCTCCACAGCTGTCTCATCTACTTTTAAAGCTGAATTCTTCGCTCAAACTTTTGCTAAAAATTCCACTCTGGTTGATGAAGGGCTTGTTCCTCCTTCTCCTCCACCCTCTGACTATATTATGCCTGTCATTAAGATCCTTCGGAATGATGTTTTCTTTGCCCTTTCTGGCCTAGATCCTCGGAAGGCTTACGGTCCTGATGGAGTCCCTCCTATTGTTCTCAAAAACTGTGCTTATGTGCTTGCACCTTGCATGGTCAAACTTTTCCGTCTTTGTCTATCTACTTCCACCTTTCCTTCTTGCTGGAAGTTTGCTCACATCCAACCTGTTCCTAAGAAGGGTGACCGTTCTATTCCTTCAAACTACCGTTCTATAGCTTTGACTTCCTGCCTTTCTAAAGTTTTTGAATCTATATTTAATAAGAAGATTCTTAAGCATCTATCTGCTCACAATCTTCTATCTGATCGTCAGTACGGTTTCCGTTAAGGGCGATCTACTGGAGATCTTCTAGCTTTCCTAACTGAATCTTGGTCATCCTCCTTTAGGGGTTTCGGTGAAACTTTTGCTGTTGTCCTTGACATATCAAAAGCTTTTGATAGAGTCTGGCACAAATCTTTAATTTCCAAACTACCCTCATTCGGTTTCTATCCTTCTCTCTGTACCTTCATCTTAAGTTTCCTTTCAAACCGTTCTATTGCAGCTACTGTAGAAGGACATTGTTCTTCTCCTAAATCTATCAATAGTGGTGTTCCCCAGGGTTCTGTCCTATCACCCACTCTCTTCCTATTATTCATTAATGATCTTCTAAGTCTAACTCAAAGCCCTATCCACTCCTACGCGAATGATTCTACCCTGCATTTTTCAACGTCGTTTATTAGACGTCCAACTCAACAGGAACTTAGTGATTCACGGAGAGATGCCACCGAGCGCCTAACTTCTGATCTTTCTATAATTTCTGAATGGGGCAAAGAAAACCTTGTTTTGATCAATGCCTCAAAGACTCAATTTCTTCACCTAGCTACTCGACAAAACCTACCAGATAACTATCCCCTCTTCTTCAATGACACTCAACTGTCTCCTACAATGAACATTCTAGGACTATCCTTTACTAAAAATCTGAACTGGAAATCTCACATCTCATCTCTTGCTAAAACAGCTTCTAAGAAGTTAGGTGTCCTGTGGCGTCTGCGTCCTTTTTTTTCTCCCTCCCAATTGCTTGCTCTCTACAGGGGCCTTATCCGCCCATGTATGGAGTATGTCTCACATGTTTGGGGAGGATCCACTCATACAGCTCACCTAAACAAGGTTGAGTCGAAAGCTTTTCGTCGCATCAACTCCTCTCCTCTGACTGACTGTCTTCAATCTTTAAATCGCCGCCGCAATGTTGCTTCTCTTGCTCTTTTCTACCGATATTTTCATGCTCACTGCTCTTCTGAACTTGCTAACTGCATGCCTCCCCCCTCCCGCGGCCTCGCTGCACAAGACTTTCTACTCATTCTCATCCCTATTCTGTCCATCTTCCTAATGCAAAAGTTAGTCAGTATCTTTACTCTTTCACCCCTTTCACTGGTAAACTCTGGAACTCTCTTCCTGTTTCTATTTTTCCACTTTCCTATGACTTAAATCTTTTCAAAAGAAGAGTAACAAGACACCTCCCGAACTAAACTGGCTTACCCCACTTTTTTATTTTATTCTCTTACTGTCTTCTTTATAGGGACTGGCAACTAAGCGGGCTTTGTGTTACCCATTTTTGTTGTGCCCTTGGCCAGTTCCTTGTGATGTAAAAAAAAAAAAAAAAAAAAAAGACATACGGACATTTTCTTACGGGCGTAACACTATCCTCCCCCTTCTCTAAACAGCGACCCGCTGTTTCCTTTATCCCATATGTACATAACAGAAAATAAGGAAACAATAGTTAAACACAATAATTAACATTCAATTACTCCGAGTCTACTATAAAGTCCTTCATCCATTTCGGTCGACGACAACTTCGAACGGGCCGGGAAGCAACAGGTGACATTCTGCCGTCTGCGCCCACATCAGCTGATACTGGCGGCTGCATCAACCCGCCGCCCTCCACCGCGTCTTCGTCCTCCTCGTCCCCGTACAGGCCCCCTAGGAGGTCGCTTTCCACTTCACTGGTGCCCTCCGCTTCCTCATGGGGTTCCTCGTCCTGCCACGAATACACTCCCTCGCCGTGGTAAGCCCACAGGCGGTCCACATGTACTACTCGCGAGCGGCAGCGTACACCCTGGCGTATGCGGTACGTGACGTCAGAGAGGGCCTCGAGGACGTCATACGGGCCCTCCCAGGGGCTTCGTAGCTTCGATGAAAGCCTCTTCTTTCTGCGAGGGTAGTGTAGCCACACTTTGTCCCCCGCTTGGTATGTTGCCTCTCTGGTGTGCGTGTCGTATCGCGCCTTCATTGTGTGTTCAGTCACACGCAGGTGGCGGCGCGCATGGGCATGCACGTTAACCATTCTCTCCTGCAGAGCTTGGCCCCGTGGCCAAGTCAACAGGGAACCTCAGTTCTCGGCCCAACATCAGCCTCGTAGGGGTGTGAGTGGTGTCCTCGTGCTCAGCTGAGCGATACGCCATGAGTAAGACTGGTAGGTTGGCATGCCAGACCCGCTGATCGTTACTGCAATACTTGGCCACCTCCTGCAGGAGTGTACGGTTATACCTCTCAACCGTACCATCTGATTGGGGCCGTAGGGGTGTGATGCGTGTTTTCCTGATCCCCATAAGGCGGCAGCACTCACGAGACACCACAGACTCGAACTATCTGCCCTGTTCAGAGTGCAATTCCTGTGGCACTCTAAAGCGGGTGAAAAAGTTGTTTACCAGGGCAACCGCTACTGTTGTTGCTTCATGATTAGGGAACACGTATGCCTCGGGCCACTTGGTGAAATAATCCATCACCACACAAATGAAGCGATTCCCCTGTGTGGTGACGGGAAACGGCCCTGCGATGTTCACAGCTACACGCTCCATTGGTGCGCCCACCTGGTACAGCTGGAGAGGCGCGCGTGTCTTCCTGACTGGCCCATTACGCGCACAGCAAACGTCACACGCCCTACACCACTCCTGCGCATCTTGCCTCATTCCAACCCAGTAGAATCATTGACGCAACCGGCTGAGCGTCTTCTTTTCACCCAAGTGTCCGCTGGTGACGCCCCCATGCACCTCCTGCAGCAAGTCGTGGCGCAGGGCGCGAGGCACCAACACCACCCAGAAACTTGACCGGTGGCCACGGTGGCCCCGTGCATCCACCCAACGCCGCTGCAACACGCCGTTATGTAGGCGTAACATTGCCCACTGCTGCCACAGGTGCTTGGTAGCGGGACTCTCAAGCGACACTCGTTGCCAGGCAGGCCTCTCAGTGGACTCTGTCATCCACTGCACCAGCGGGGCAAGTTCAGCATCCGATTCCTGAGCCTGCCTCCAGCTTTCCCCGGCGTCCTGGGCTTCACTTGCCACCTGCAGCCGCCGGCACTCCACACGCTCCTCTCTCTTCGAGCAGTGTGTGCACCCTGCCTCACACGGGCGGCGGGAGGCTGTCAGCGTTGTTATGCACGCGACTAGGGCGGTGCTGCACCTCGTAGTTGAACTGTTCCATCCTGCCCAGCCACCGAGCAGGCTGGCCTTCAGGTGCTTTGAGTGTTTTTAACCACCGCAGGGCTGCGTGATCCGTCCTGATGGTGAACCTGGCGCCATAAAGGTACGGGGAAGGTGCTCCAGGCTCTTTACCACAGCTAACAGTTATTTTCTGGTAACACAGTAGTTTCTCTCGGCCTTGGAGAGCTTTGTACTGTAATACGCCACTACGTGCTCCTTCCCGTCCTTTATTTGAGGGAGAACAGCGCCCAGCCCCTCAGCACTAGCGTCCGTGTCCAGCAGGTAGGGGCTGGCGGGGTCAGGGTAAGGCAACACCGGGGCCTCCACCAACGCCTTCTTCAGGCAGTCGAAGGCCTCCTGACACTGTCCGCTCCACTCAAAGCGTGGCCCCTTCCTCGTGAGGTGTTGGAGGGGAGAGGCAACCTGGGCAAACTCCTGCACGAAGCGACGGTAGCAAGTGTACAGGCCCAGAAAGCTGCGTATCTCCGCCACACTGGTAGGGACAGGCAACTCCCGCACCGCTGCCACCTTCTGCAGGTTCGTCCTCACACCGTCGCGTCCGACGACATGCCCCAGGAACCTCCTCTTCCAGCCTCCTCTGGCTGGAAGAGGAGGCACTTTTTAGGGCTGAGCTTAAGGTTGGCAGCCCTCAGCCGTCGTAGTACCTCTCTCAGCCGCTCCAGGTCCTCCTCGAACGTGCCTCCAAACACGATGATGTCATCGATGTACACGAGTGCCGTTTTCCAGTGCAGCCCCTCCTGCACCCTCTCTATGAGGCGCTCGAAACAGCTAGGGGCGTTGCACAGCCCGAACGGCATCACCGTGATCTGCCAGAGGCCTTGCCCGAAGGAGAATGCAGTTTTGGCCTTGTCCTCCTCTGCCATTTCCACCAGATGGTAACCAGACTTGAGGTCGAGCGTGGAAATCCAGCGCGCACCGGCGAGTGCATCGAGAGTGTCGTCGATACGCGGCAAGGGGTAAGAGTCTTTAACTGTGAAATCATTAAGCGCCCAATAATCCACACAGAAGCGACGTGAGCCGTCCTTCTTCATCACCAGCACCACAGCTGATGTTGGCTGTCAGATCTCTATACTACCCCCTGCGCCTGCAACTCCGCCACGGTCCGCTGCATTTCTTCACGACTGGCAGGTGCAATTCTACGGGGGGCGTGCTTGATCGGAGGGGCGTTGCCAGTCTTAACATGGTGCTTTACGAGCCCCGTGCGGCCCAGGTCCGTATCACCCTCACTGAAGACCTCGGCGAACTCTCGTAGGGTGTCCTCCATCCTCACACGTTGCTCCGGGGTGAGATGAGGGGTGTTCTTCGCTGCCAGGCCGGTTAAGTGCACAGGCAGGGAGCCCTATACGGCTGCTGCCTTGCTCTTCTGCCGTTCCTCCTCCTGTATCACTTCTTCACACGTTCCCAGCTGTGTACCGGCAGGTATAGTTCGAGCCTTGTTGGAAAAATTTGCCACCAGAACCGTGACGCATTCCACTCCTCTTTCCACGAGGCTTCTTGCCACCGTGACGCCCTCAGCCGGTCTCAGGCGCTCTGTCGACACCACCATACTAGCTGAACCTTTCATCTTGCGACTCAGACTGCAGGGCAGTTTTGTCTCGGATTTCGGGGCCAGACGCACTCTCTTCACGGCCACTACATCTGCAGGGGCGTCACCTGGGAACAAGGGCAGCTCTTCATCGCCTACCTTTAACAGCTTCTTCCCCAGATCGACACACTCCCTTGCCTGCGTCAGATAGTCCAGGCCGAGGAGACAAGAGTCCTCCAGAGCGGCGACGTAAACAGGCAGCGTCACTTCGCTGCTCCCTACGCTGATTTCCACGTTCACTGGCCCTTTCAGAGATGTGCAGTGCCCCGTCACGCCACATAGTCGCTGGGTGGCTTCAGGCAGGTAACGTCCTTCGACAAGTTCTTGACGCACGAAGGTTCTCTCGGCGCCTGTATCTACAGTCAACTGGCAGGGTTGCCCATCGACATTTCCTTGCACCCGAACTGCCGCGGCTGAGGTGCGACGGCAACTTAAATCGCAAGGGGCCCTCGGAACTCCGGCTGGCTTGCAGCCCCTCCTGCCAGCGGCCCCTCGTTTCCCGCCTGCACGACGTCCTTCTGCCAGGTGCAGGCGATGGAGAAGTGACCATATTTCCCGCAACTCTTGCAACAGGGCTGGAAAGCGTTTGGTGCCGGTCTCTCGAGGGAACGCGACCTTCGCCCCCTCGTATACGTGTGCAGCAAATGCCCTTTTTGGCACATCCCCATCAGGGGCCCCGGGACCCGACGGGACTCGAACGTCCACAAGTCGGTGGCTTCCTCTTGGGCGTGCTGGGTGCCTGAGCACGCCTGGCCTTGAACTCGCGAGTGGGGAAGGATCTCGCCGGTGCCATGGTACTCACGTCGCCCACAGAGGTGCGCATGAACGCCTCCAACTCCAGGGGCCTCATTCAGAGACGCTAACGTCCATGCTTAACAACTTAGCGACTGTCATCAGCTGTTTTGGTATTTTGCGTGGAGATTGATGACGTACTTCAAGACGTTAAGTTGTCAAAACAAGGCAACTGCCTATAGGGTGGTGTTGAGGACGCAACATACATAAAAATACTCCTAAATTGAGTATATATGATTTTTTTCTGACTCAAGAACTGAACAGGGCAAGTATACAAATGAAATTAGGCCATATAACAGACCCATGAGCTCGTGCTGAGCTTGTTTTGGGGTGATGGGCCGAGAGTAGGTGGTGAGCGGCGGCATCTCACCACACCGGCGGGTAGCGACTAGCGATGCCAGACACCACCACGCACGGCTCCGCGGCAGACTGAAGGTATAGTACGTGCCTTTTTCCTTGATTAAAACCCGAGCCCTGTCCACCCAGCAGTGAATGGGTACCGGGTGTTAGCCGGGGTTTGTGACCCGCCTCCCGGGGTGGTGGCTTCCCCCAACACTAAAGGAAGACGAGCTACGAATAGATTATCAAGCGAAACAGATCACAAGAAGAAGAAGAAGAGCGCCCTATTACTCTATTATAGAAATAGATGCCCTATTATAGAAAATAGAAATAAGTACAACGACCTTGAAAATGCAGGCCGCGGCTGCTGCCTTGTGATTGGCTGACACGTTTGAGACACAATCTGATTGGCTGGCACGTTTGTTTTCACACAATTGTGATTCGCAGACGAGGCTGTGGCGTCATTGTAGTCGCTCAGCCAATCAGCTATCGATGGCCATAGCAACCATGTGCCGCCACTGCCATGTCTCGTACTGGAATACCCACGAGCTCCGGGGTGTAAAAATAGACGGATGTTGTTGAGCGAACAACAATCAATCAATCATTGGGGGCATACACCGGGGGGCGCGTCGCTTCGCCCACCCTACGACGCCACTCCCGGGGGTCTCCACTCGCGAGTTCCCATGCAGGCTCCTTTCCCATACCAAGCAGCTCTCGACATGAAGTATCAATTTGCCCCAGCCACGAGCCTTGTGGGCACCCCCTTGGCCTCCTCCACGCCGGATTATCTCCTTACAGATACAACCCGATGGGAAGGATCGGTTTCAGGGTAGCGTGCCACATGCCCATATAGCCGAAGTTGGCGCTGACGGACTATGCAGGTAATAGGCCTCGATTCAGTCTCACGGTGCAATCGCTGATTTGACACGTAATCATCCCAGTGATACCCCATGATTCTGCGAAGACACTTATTACCAAAGGCATTGATTCGTCTCTTCAAGTCACTATTTAGTGTCCATGTCTCACAACCATAGATTAAGACAGGAATCACAAGCGACTTGAAGATCCGGATCTTTGTCCTCCTGCACAGGTACCGACAACGCCAAATACTCCTGCTGAACGAGTCCATAACACCGTAGGCTATGCCAATCCGCCGTAAGGCTTCTTGACGTGACCCGCCGTCATTATGGACTGCGCTACCAAGGTATGTAAAACTTTCCAAGATTTCAATGTCCTCGCCACACGCATGAACAGACTGTACTGCTTCTTCTAGTAAGTCTCCAAACACCTGGACCTTGGTCTTGAGCCAGGAGACCTCAAGTCCCAAAGGCTTTGCCTCCTCGTGCAGCGCCTCGAGAGCCATCACCAGGACCTCCAGTGACTCAGCAAAGATGACTGCATCATCGGCAAAAACAAGATCAGTGATCTTGGTGGTGCCGACAGATGCTCCACAATCACTTTGATCTACAACCTTGTCCAGTACCCAGTCCATACAAGCGTTGAAAAGTGATGGGGCAAGGACGCACCCTTGCCTCACTCCTGTATTCACAGGAAAGGAGCTGGATACACCTGCTCCACACTTCACAGCACTCTCAGTCCCAGAATACAGACCAGTTATCAAAACAATAGTCCTTGCAGGAATCCCTCGAAGTCGCAGAAGATCCCAGAGTGACTCACGATGCACTGAGTCAAACGCCTTCTTGAGATCAACATAGACTGCAAGCATCCCCTGTCGAAACTCACGTCGGCGTTCCACCAGGACACGAAGCGCTAGGATACGGTCCGTTGTTGACTTACCAGGCGTGAACCCAGACTGCTGATGTCTCTGATGCTTCACCAGATGACTGCGAATTCGTGTCAGCAATAGATGGGCAAGCACCTTGCCTGGTACGCTGAGCAGTGTAATACCGCGGTAATTGTTGCAGTCCTGACGGTCTCCT
>JACEEZ010017360.1:160000-177500 GCA_016584305.1 Chionoecetes opilio
AAATTAACCTATCCTAGCAGGGGGCTTGACCCACCGATAACCTAACCTAACCAAATCTAACCTAACCTAACCAAATCTAACCTATCCTAACCTAACCAAATCTAATCTAACCTAACCTAACCAAATCTAATAGGCTAGATAGGTTAGATTTGGTTAGGTTAGGTTAGCTTAGGTTGGATTTGGTTAGGTTAGGTTATCGGTGGGTCAAGTCCCCTGCTAGGGTAGGTTAATTTAGGTTAGGTTAGGTTTATTTTGGTTAGGCAATTTTCTCTGGATATAAGGAAATTACCTTAGATCTAGGGAATTTTACCCCCCCTACACAACTCTTTAATTACGTGTTTCCGACGCATAATTTGTTCCCCACCCGAAAACCCCGCATTCCCACAGGTACCCAAACTTGTTTGAGGGAAGTGGGAGAGTATGGGCAAACACTAGAAATTTACCGTCATTTCGCCTAAGGTTACTGGTGCTTCATTCCATTTCTGCCAGAGGAAGATATAGTTACATGACTCCGTGACATGGATCGTGTGGGCGAATTGACTTTAGAGTGGGCGAATTGACTCTTATATGTGGGCGAATTGACTTACATGTGGACGAAATGTCTTGTGGGCGAAATGACGAAAATTGCCTAACCAAAATAAACCTAACCTAACCAAAATTAACCTACCCTAGCAGGGGGCTTGACCCACCTATAACCTAACCTAACCAAATCTAACCTAAGCTAACCTAACCTAACCTAACCAAATCTAACCTATCCTAACCAAATCTAATCTAACCTAACCTAACCAAAACTACCCAAATCTAACCTACCCTAACCTAACCTAAACAAATCTAACCCAACCTCCTAGCGGGGGGTTGGGGGTTCTCGACACACTAAGCAAATATAACCTAACCTCCTAGCTCCTATAAACTCCATAGTGTGGGCGAAATGACCAGTGGGCGAAATGACTTTATGGTGTGGCGAAATGGCATGTGGGCGAAATGACCGAATACCAACCTAACCATTACTGTCGGCGAGTTTTTCCGATTTGTGTAGGGACAAAAATATCGTTAGACGACAGTACCATGCAGGTACCATGAGGCAAGGATGGGTAATGTCACCGTGGTTATGCAACTTGTTTATGGATGGAGTAATAAGATAAATCAAAGCAAAGGTTGGTGATGTTGGTATAGACTCAAGAGTATTCATTGGCTCGTCAAGTAACACTTAAACCATGATGTAGCATTACTTATTATGAGGAAAGACAACAAAAGGAACTCAATTAATATATTTTAATACTATCATAACCATGAATATGTACAACCTACAAAGAGAAGATTACGACGATGAAAAAAAATCGAGTTGTTTTGGGCGAAATTGATATTCCAGGTGCTATATTTCCGTGCTCGCTGACAACATAGAGAAGACCTGAGGTGATGGTTGATGTGCGAAGGCTTCTAATCCAGGAAAAAGTCACAGCAGAGTCTCATTAAGAAGTAAGCAAGTGGTAGGGACACATTATGTACCTACCAGTTGCTTACCTTTTGACGAGGCTGTTATGAGTCTGTTTTCTTGGTTTAGAAGCCTCTGCACATCAGCCATTACCTCAGGTCTTCTCTATAGTGTTGTCAGGGAGAACAGAGCACAGTAATATAGCACCTGGAACATCAATTTCGCGCAAAATAGCTCGAAATTCTTCCATCGCCGTAGTTTTCCCTTCGTAGGTCCACCCGCGGCGACCCCGCCTTATCCCCACAATGCACCGATGTAAACAAACCGTGACGTAGTTATGTCTGGGGCCCATTGCTTGCTCTCTACAGGAGCCTTATTCGCCCATGTATGGAGTATGTCTCACATGTTTGGGGAGGATCCACTCATACAGCTCTCCTAAACAGGGTTGAGTCAACAGCTTTTCGTCTCATCAATTCCCCTCGTCTGACTGACTGTCTTCAATCTTTAAATCACCGATGCAATGTTGCTTCTCTTGCTCTCTTCTACCCTTATTCTCATGCTCACTGCTCTTCTGAACTTGCTAACTGCTGCCTCCCCCCTCCGCGGCCCCGCTGCACAAGACACTGCCCAATGGGAGTGTTGCTTGTTCTGCAGCCGCCACGACCCTTGCTTTCGTGTCTGGATAGTTTGTATAGGTTTATTGTACAATTAGACTACAGGACATATATATACAATACAAGCAAGCATGTACAATAATACATATACAGTAGCAAAACAGTAAAATGCGGGCATCAGCCCGCCGGGGAGGGGAGTATCCCGTCAGGCTACGGGAGGGTCACGTGGAAAGGGGTGGTGATGGTGAGTCACCTGCGTCACTGATCACCCGGTTCCGGAAACTGGGGGTGTGGGTATGTGATGTGCAGCGGGGGGGGGGGTGTTGCTCGCAACACCTCCAACATAACGTCTCTCGGGGTGTGGCGGACCATGAGGGCGGCCTTGACTTCACGCCCACTCAGCAGCCCCCCACCTGCAGGCCCGGGCGGCGGGGGCTGGGCCGGGCCTCAGGGGGGCGGTGGCGGGGCAGGACCAGGCCCTAAGAACATAAGAACATAAGAAAATAAGGAAGCTACAAGAGGCCGCGAGGCCTACACGGGGTAGTTCCTGTCACCTAACACTACCTACATCCACCTTTCATCCCCATCCATGAACCTATTCAGCTCCCCTTTAAAGCTCCCTAATGAACTCCGCACTAACTACCTGTCTACTGGACCTTTCCCACTCATTCACCACCCTATTTGTGAACCATTTTTTTCCCTATTTCCTTTCTAAATCTACGCTTTCCAGCTTGAATCCGTTACTTCTTGTTCTACCCTGGTTAAAAGCCGTAAGAACTTTTCCTACCTCCCCTTTTATTAAATTCCTTTATCCACTTAAAAACTTCTATCAGATGGGCCCCTTACTCTGCGTCTCTCGAGTGAGTGTAATTTAAAACTTCAATCTCCTCTCATAACTAAAGTTACGCATCCCTTGTATCATTTTTGGGCATCCTTCTCTGCACTTTTTCTAACAACACTATATCCCCTCCTGTAATATGGGAGACCAAAACTGAACTGCATAGTCTAGGTGAGGCCTGACTAGAGCCAGATAAAGCTTTAGAATAACTTCCGCACTTCTACTTTTAACATTCTGGTAATGAATCCTAATACTCTATTAGCTCTATTTCTGGCCTCAATACATTGTTTCCTAGGGCGGAGGGCTGGGCTCACCCTCACTCCAAGATCTTTTTTACCTTCTGATCTTTCAGCGATACATTGCTTATGGTGTATCTATTACCATGGTTTTTTTTACCAACATTCATAACGCTACATTTATCAATATTAAATTCCATCTGCCATCTGACTGCCCACTCGTTAAGTTTATCTAAGTCTCCCTGCAATATGTTTACGTCAGACTGTGATCCAATAAACCTCCTAACTTAGTATCATCAGCAAACTTGCTGATATCACTGCTAATCCCACTATCCAAGTCGTTTTATGTAAATCAAAATAGTAATGGGTCCAAAACGACCCTTGTGGAACTCCACTTGTCACCAGTCCCATTCAGATTTTGGAACCATTAATTTTAACCCTTTGTTGCCTATTACCCTTACCCAAGCTCTGACCCAATAAAGAACCTTCCCATCTATACCATGAGCCCTAACCTTATTTAAGGGGTCCTCGTGTGGTACTTTGTCAAATCCCTTTACTAAAGCCCAAATATATTATATCTAATCCTTTCATTATCGCCGTCTCAAAACTTTCCTAAAAAAAACTCAAAATGGTGAGACATGCCCTCCCTTGGTGAATCCAGTTGTGAATCTTTGATCAAACTATGTTTACTAAGTGCTCTTAAGTTTTTTTGAAATAAAAAATTCCAAAATTTTACCCACCACTGAGTTAGACTTAGGGGTCGATAATTTACTTTAGCCCTTTGTCTCCCTTCTTAAATAGGGGAAACAACATTTCCTTTCCTCCACAAAAATGGCACAGGAGGTAGTGCACCGGGGGCAGGGGTTGTTTCCCCAAAAGGTTCGCACCTTCCCCCTCAAAGCCTCCTGCAGTCCTCTCTGGTGCAGTAGCCCAACGCCACGCATATGTGGCCGTTCCCCTTTGGGTTGTTGCGGGTGGGTCAAGTGGGTGGTAGTCGGGGCTGCAGCGTACGGCCGCCTGCCTTTCCCTGCCTCCAGCTCTCGGTGTGCTGGTGAGCGGGGTGTGCGCGGCCCGTCTCGCCTGCCCCCTTGATTCTGTAAGCTGGGGGGCCTGCATGGGTGCGCGGGGCCGCTGGCGGCTCGCTTGGGGGGCCACGTCCGCCGCCTCGTTCCCCTCGGCCCCTACGTGGCGGGGGTCCAATTGAGCCTGAACGCCTTCCCTGCGCGCAAGGTTCTGTAGGCTGCCCAGGAGGTGGGGGGTAGCCTCACGTTGCCTTGGGATGCGCTTTTGGAGGGCCTGCACCCCCGCCCATGAGCGGTGTGTATTACCACAGTTCCCTCCCTGGGGTGCGGGCGTTTTGGGGGGCGTGCGGAGGCCCCCAACTCAGTCTGGAGGGTATGCATTGTCAGACGTCCCCCCACGACAGCTCTGTCCCACCCGTGACAAACGCGGCCCTATTCTGCCCTATCCGGGTCGACCGAGCCCCCGTCATGAAGTAGACATGTGTCCCCCTCGCGCCGGGGCATGGCCTCAGCGCGTGCTGCCACAGCTCCCGGGGGTGTACATGACTTTGCGGGCGGGCAACTGCGGGCGGTGAACTCTGCGGCGGGGGGCCCCCCCGGGGGGGGAGCTTGAGGTAGGCGGGGCCCATCCCTCCCGCCACGGCCCGGTGCCCCCCGCCGTGAATGAGGGCTGTGGGTGGCTAGCGAGGTTTTAATGACCAGTTTTCCCGCCAGGCACTCGATGCCCTGCGTCATGGCCAGCCGGAGTCTCATCTCGCCACGCCCTCATGTCGCGGCGGAAGACTCGGCCCGCGACAGGCCATAATCACCCCCCCTGGGGGGAGGGGCCCAATCTGGTCTCGCTCTGCATTACCAGGCGCGGGCCATCTGGAGCCCCCAGCAGGTCCTCAGGGCGTTTTTTGGAGCCCTCGACCCTCCCGCTGACTGGGGGAGACGGATGAGAACAGGGGGGCAGTAATCCACCAAGGAGCGCACAGCCGCCGTAGTAAGGCGGGGGGGAAGAGAAGGTGGCACTGGCGTTTTAAGCCGCGTCATGGCCCTCTCACGTTCACCTGGCCTGCGTCCTTTCCCAGGGGTCAAGCTGCGCCCCTGAACGACAGCCGGATGTCGAGCCACACACCGAGGACAGGTGGAGTCCGTCCAGGCCCGCCGATCCCTGGACGCGCAGCTGACCTGGGTTGGCTGCCTTTTATAGTCATGGCCCGGGCTTCTGCGCCGAAATCTTTAGGGCCCAGTCCCGCACTTTGGGGGTGTGAGGTCGAGAGCGCCTGCGTTTGCAAAACCTGTCACCCCCCCCGGGGCAGCGAGGGCCAGGTTTGTGGGTGCTGAGCAGGACGGGGGGCCCGTCTGGAAGGGCGGGACCGCTCCTCCATCAGCAGGTTTAACAGGAAAGGGTGAGGATGCCCCCCGGGGCTCCCGTTCTCCATTCCCTTTTAGCGGGATTTGTGGGCCCGGAACTTTCTTGGCCCGGGGTGGGAGGTATCCCCGAGCCAGGCGAGCACTCTTCCCCCCGGGTCCCTTTCCCCACGAGGGTGGCAGAATAGCGTGAGGGCTGGCCACTCAAAACCCTTTTTCAGGTCGGGAAAACTGTGACTGTGGGGCAATTGTTGGCCTGAGCAGAGGGGGAGGAGCTGGCAGCTGTCCCACGCCGCGGGTGAAGCCAAAAAACGTGAGGGTGGAGGCTCCCCCGCGCCCTGCAGTCGCGAGAGCACCATTCTCCGGGTGTTTTTTTTGCCGTTTTAGCGATGAGGGAATAGACCTGACTTGGGGGCTCCCCGGGGGTTGAGATGGGTGAAAATCGGCCTCTTTCCACGCTGGGGCAGGGGACCTGCCCGCCAAGACGCGTTTTAGCGTGGCGAGCACGCGGCGTCCCCGGCAGGCCCGGGATGAGCGAGCAGGGGTATGTCACCCTGTCCGTCCCTGCAGCTGTGTCGGTCCTTTTTTTTTTCCCCGCCGACGACAGTTCCCGGGATGAAAAGGTGGTCCGCCACGTCAGGTTCCCCCGCGCCCCCCTGAAGCCTGTCGCGGTTTGTCGAAGCTGTTTTCTTCGGGGGGGCGGGGGGGGAAAATTGGGGGCTGGTACCACTTTCTTGTTTTTACGTAAATTTGAAAGCACAATGAAGGCCAAAGTACATTTTTGAAACAAAACAAGTTCTCCTTGTTATTTTTGGTGCTCTCCTCTATGTTTCCAAAAGGATTTATGTTTTTATGGATAAATAAAATATTTGTGTACCGGGACCTTAAAAACACTTTATGGCTCTGGTATTTCAGACAATTTACAGTTATCCCCACCACAGCAAAACCCTAACAGTCCTTACTTCGCTCATCCTCCCTTAAGGGGGCTATGTGTCTGCGTGGCGGGCGTTGGTGAGCATGTAAACCAGAAGGAGAGACAAAAATCCTCGGTGAGTTTAAGTGACAGAGATACACATCGCCGCGCGCTGCCCTTGGCTGGTGGATTATAACAGTTAAAGATCGAACTCAAATATACATCCTTCGCGTGAGTGCCCGAACCAACTCCTGCCCGCAAGGTGGCCTGAAATGCTGGACTCATTTAAGTGATAAGACCGCTCTAAACTTTAGGAACAGTAACAATAGAAAAAATAAATAGATGCATGAAAGAGAAATCATAATCATAAAGGTATTTTTTTTTTTAGATATCAACAAGTATAAAGATCTCCATATAAGGATCACGTCCTTTTGTGGTTTCACGTTTAGTTTGCGCCTCCTCCCACCATCTCTTCTCTCTCTAACTCCTCTTTCTCTCCTCTCGTCGTCGCTCTTCTCTCACTCTCTCTCTCATTCTCTCCTCTCTCTACCTCTACTACTAACTCCTCGACTCATATCTGCGACTAATAATTTTGATAATTATTTAACCAAGCTGGATAATATTTAACTCAATTAGGTGATCAGTTTCCCTATTTATAGCCTATTTTTCAGTATGCATCAATGATAGTTATACTTCCTACACAGTGACTTTAACCACCCCTCAAGAAAACTAGACATTGCAAAAAATATAATGCATTTGCAAGAGGACTTAAGCCAAAATTTAACTGGAATAACAAATGCATCGGATTGTGATGTGACTGATCTTTTGATAAATATATGAATAGGTTTATATAGAATTGCTACAATAAGCCCCACTTTACCATTGAATAACAACAAAAATCAAAAGAAAAGCCATCTCAGGCAAACCATACTATTACACCACCTATTAAAAAGATGATCAAAAAACGGAATTAAACTACCAAAAAGCCATAAAAGCTATATGCAAAAATGGCCCTCGTTAACATATCAAAAAATATTCCAATATAAATACTTTTTCAGAAATAAAATTGACGGCCAACAATAAGCAACAGCCAAAAAGAAACATTATTTATAAAATAAGCATTTACAGATCATGCTGCACTGGGATCCTAAAAAATATGAGCCGCCATAATCACAACATACTGAGGTCAAAATAAAACTAGGACTATACACCTTCTTTCTTAGTCAATGGCAGATACAATCACTGATAATCAATAATGTGGCCTTAGCGTCATTTAATAATACATTTCCAGCAGCATAGGATAGAACACTATAACGCCTAATTAAACATTCAAGATATACACAAGACCCCCCCATTAACATATATCTTCAGACCACGCCCTTTCTTTTTTTTTATTAAGACCTACAACACCAGCGCAACACAAAAAACACAGTAATTCGCCCCCAAATAGGAAAGTTACATCTACCTGGCCCGATCATGATCGAAAAAATATGCCAAAAAAATAAAAGACAATGCTCCTGAAATAATTCAATTTCTAGTATTCAATTATAAATAAATATTTCAAGAGATCGAGTACCTTTCCAGATCGAATGAAATTAGCTCGAATTGCTCCTTTTTCACAAGTAAAGGTGACCATTCTTTAATGCTAAAATTTAGAACAATTTCAATATTGCCTAAGACCTTTCAGTAAATTTGAAAAAGTAATGGTAATGAGATAATGGCGTTACCTACTCAAACACTCAATTTTAACTCAACTCAACTATTGGGATTCCGTCCCCATTTGTCCATGAATTAGCCAGTCAAACCATATCACTGCCAGAACATCTATACATATGCAACTAGGACAATAAAATCGTACAAATAACAGTTTTTTGTTGACCGCCCCCCCCCCCAAGCATTTGACACAATTTATCACACAATCTTATACACAAATCTATCTATCTTATGCGAATAACCCCATGCGACTCAGGTGCCCATCACAACAAATGGCATTCAAAAGTTAACTTTACAGTCATAGAAAGCTAATATACATTCAGTATAATAATACATACATCTCCTTTATAATGGACATCACATGGTGCCGAGTAACCCCAGGTTCAATTCTTGGTCCTGCTGCTTTTTTCTTTTTTTAAGTAATAACATAAATAGACATCATTCGTATCCAGATTAAACTGGAATCATACTTTTCGCTGATGTCATACCACAATCTTTATTCAAGGCCCACAATCTTGCCAAATATTACATACATTGAATGCAAGAATTAAATAAAGTTTCAAATTGGATAAGAACAAACAATATTAACTTATACAATATATAATATAAAACTCGCCTTTATGCGTCTCAGCTCCCCTTGATGACTAAGACAGCTACACACACAAATAAAGATAAATAATCCTCCAATCTATTACATGAGTTTTCGCAATTTAAATTTTTAAGGGATAATATATAGATAGTAAGTTGAAATGCCCGAAAGAACATATTGACTATGGTGAAATCAGCGATATCGTTATACACAGGCATACTTTACAGACTAACGGCACTGAATCTGAATGTAAACTGTTTAGCTCACTAAGTTTAATTCTACTACCATAATATATCCACACTCCTTATGATTGTTATCTTTAAAAAACTTTAAATACACAGCGAGGAGGGTGCCTCCCATATAAACACTTCATGACAGCCACCTCTTTATTAGTCAGAAAAAGTTAATTACGCTAGTTAGTTCTTTTCTTTTTTTTTTTTCAAAAATCAGTTATGACCATACCATCAGTATTTCCGAGAACAAGTTATTAAAGCCCTTCCAGATATCATACTCACCCCTTTTTCAAACCAATCTTTTGTAACACATACAATCCATACACTCTTTAACTTCTAGACCTTGGCTTCTAGAGCAATACCCTACAATGTAACACGAAGACCACTATGCTTTACTGTATAACCATGTGCCCAGCGAACCATCACATGCCACAACAGCAGTATCTTGCCTCAAGAGAACCTAAAGCTGCGAACAACTTACCAGAACATTTGTAATTACTGATGAAAACTTAAAATCTTTTCAAACGTAACTGATAAAATAGCTCCATGAGCCTTGACAAATGACAATGAAAATTATAAACTCTTTAAACAGAAATGTCATATTGTGTTATTTTTCTTTTTATAGGTAGTATGATATTTTTTTTTTTTATAGCATTTAAAATGATTCGGTTTTAACTATTGTTAACTTCCATATCTCATCCATCCATAAAATGCCTATATTTTTCAAATGGCCCTGACCAGCATCCCTTCGCTATAGTTATTATTGGTATATATCAGCTTTCAAGCGCTCCTATCACAAGCTTCGCTTTATTGCCCCGCCTGGCTTTCATCACTATATGTAACTATGTTCATATGCCTACAAAACTACATGGCGCCAAATAATAAATCATAAATCAATATCAATATCTCTCTATCTCTCTCTACCTACTCTCTCTCTCTCTCCTCTCTACATTACTCGTTGTAAAGCACGAACCTGGAGGATCATAAATTGCTGCCGCACTCGGGAGGAAGAAGGCCGAACAATCGCAGCGGAGCCTCTTCATTCCGCGCACCACCTCAGCCACTTGCCCACAGCCCCCGCCACGAACGTCGCCAAGTCACCCCAAGTCCAGTCACGACGCACTGTTAGGCCGCTTTATGGATAGACCTGCCCCTGAACACACCAGCACAGAATTACTTGTTGAGCTGGACAATACGCCTCAGTGATGTTACTGCTAACCTGATTGCAGCTCATATACCACCACAACTAGTTATGATAATATAGTTATCATTGAATTGCATAATAATAATACAATAATAATAATAATAATAATGCCCAATGATAAATATGGAGAGATAATCATTGTAATAAATCGTGGATAAGAGAAATAATTATAAACAATAACCAAACAATAGACGATAGTAACAATACGTAATAACACGTGCAATAAAATTGCCTAAGCTATAATTTATCTAGATATTTAATGAATATATCATATATATCAGTATATATATAGCATATCATAGGAATGTGATATAATAATATAATATATATATATATATAATATATATCTATATAGCTAGTATATTATTCAGTAGTATACATATATATCAAATATATATATTATATATAGATTATAGATAGAGATAGATAGATAAGATAATAATTATATATAGCAATAAAGTAATATATACTACCTATAATATATAAGATAGTAGATAGTATATAATATAATAGATATATTATCATAGTCATATAGAGGAGTCAATTTCGTATGATATATAATATATCATCACTAGAGTATATAGAGATATATATATGATAGAATGTATGAAATGTTCAATAGAGGAGTAATTTATATACGATATATTAGGTATATTATTAGCATGTAGATTATGATATGTAGAGGATATAGTATATTTATAGTATTATATATATATTGTCATAGTAGAGGATGATAATCATAGCAAACTTGTTATTAGTAGTAATATATAGACGTATAATATGGATATGAACTATTAATGATTAGTATATATGAGATATGATTCTATAATAGGTGTAGATCTATTCATATGTATATCATAGTATACTATATATACTTATATACCAATAAAACGCATATGAAGTATCACGAGAAGTGTATATTATAGGCTTATGTAGATAGATGAGTAGTATATATAATAGTATATATATATATCAGATAGGTATAATTATATTATTTATAATATATTATATATACTACCTAATATAGATAATATAAATATATACTACTACATACTATATGAGTATTTAGTATCAATAATATAATAATACCTATAATATTATATAGCTATATATTATATAATATATATATATATGATAATATAACCATCAGTATATATATCATATACTATTATAAGTAATATATACCCCTAGTATAGCTTAATTATTATTATATATATCTATTATATATATCACTATACTATATATAATATACTATACTATATATATATATATTATATATTATATATATGTATATAATAATATGCAAGAGCTCTATGGTCATTACCTACATTCCAGTTAAAATGGTAATTTCATACATATCCCCCTGAACCATGTAATCATAGCATAAGGAACATAGGGACAATCTGAGAACTGCCCAAAATCGGCATTCAAGATTTTCTATTATGCTCAGTCTCGTAATCTATTAATCATTGTTAGCTGTCAAAGAATTTTACGAGAAGGTCGATAACAGCACTCCACATAAACACTCTACTCATATTTTATACCAAACTGACCCATCATAAATACTAGAGATTACCCCCCTTACATCATCTTTCAAATTTTTCACATCTCTTAGTTTGTCATTGTGATCTTGATGAAATTATAGTAAATATCCACCCCCTACTGCATAACCTGTTTTTTCTTACCAATAATCATATGAGAATGTACTCTGAGTGCAGGGACTGACACAACAAGACCCGCTCAGCCATGCCGTAGTAGGCCGAGCACAGGAGACGAGTTACCACATCGCTACAGCAAATATACATCGTTCCAGTGTCTGTGAGGTGTGTGTCATGGTCTGTCAGGTTGTCTGTGAGTGTCGGTAGGTGTCTGTCAGGTGTCTGTTTAGGTGTCTGTCAGTGGATCTGTGAAGGGGGTCTGTCCGTGTCGGTGAGATGTCTGTCAGTGTATGTTCGGTGTCTGTGAGGTGTCTCGTCAGTGTCTGCTAGGTGTCTGTGATGTGTCTGTCAGTGTCTGTGAGGTGTCTGTGAGGGGTCTGTGAGGTGTCTGTCAGTGTCTGTTAGGTGTCTGTGAGGTGTCTGTGAGATGTCTGTTATTAGGTTACTGAATAGGTAGTGATATATGTATGTGTATAATTATTCCTATGTTAATAGACAGTGGCCTGGCCAGGGGAGTAGTATGTTTTTGACCAGAATGCACTGTGGCACAAATGGAGGAGCTATCGCTCCTCGTACATTGATTGTACATTGATTGCCACTTATCGCAGTTGATAAACTGCGATTTCACCAAGGAAGGTGAAAGCAACTGGGTCTATGCTGTGTCATTACCACCCGCCTGTTTACCACCCATTAAGAAGAGCGACAACATAGCTGATTGCCACTTATGACAGTTGATAAGCATTACACATTCAAGCATGTGAAAGCACCTGTCAACATAACGAAACCTCCCCTATATAAAATGTCGAGCGGCCAGAAGGAGCAGAGAGAAGAGAGGGCAACGTTTCACTCACGTACACGTTCCCTCTGAGTAACCTGTGGGTTACACGCTGTTGTCACTGAATGGTTCAGGCCTGTCTTAAAGTAATCGTCCAGACTCAATTTTTCTTGGCCTAATTATGTTGAATGGACATTCAAAACACCTAATCCACCAAAAATAATTGATTCCAGGCCTTATTTCCGTCTAAACACGACTTTTGTAAAAAGCGCGCGAAAAAAAAGTGTCTTCCCTCCAACAGGGCTACGCATGTTATTGATGACGTCACAAAAGGGACGCTCCAATGTAAACAACACTCGTCTGCCTCTGTAAGACCTGTCGGCAAATGTTATGATGAACGATTGTACTTCGGTGTCAGACAGTGAATCTGTCGCTGTGATAGATCTAGAGTACGATGCTTAATCTGAGACCGAACTAAATGACGCTGCTCGCGTATATGAGGAAAACGAAACAGATTGTGGTGGGAGCCCAACCCTATATGTTCAGGTGTTAGGGAGCCTGCTGAGGTTCAACACTACTACACACACAAACACTTCTACACACACACACAAACACTACTACACGCACACAAACACAAACTACACCACACACAAACACTACTACACACACACACACACCCTACTACACACACACACAAACACTACTACACACACCACACACAAACACTACTACACACACACACACACACACTACTACACACACAAACACTACTACACCACAAACACTACTACACACACACTACTACGCACACACACACACACACACACACACCACACACACACACACACACACACACACACACACACACCACACACAAAACCCCACAAACACTACTACGCACACACACAAAAAACAAACACTACTACACACACACACACAAACATTACTACACACACACACACACACGCATGCCACACAAAAACACTACTAAATAACACACACACACACAAACACTACTACGCACACACACAAACAAACACTACTACACACAACACCACAAACACTACTACACACCCCACAAACACTACTACCACACACACAAAACACTACTCACACACACACACACGTACTACACACACACAAACACTACTACACACACACAAACACTACTACACACACACCACTACTACGCACACACACACACACACAAACCTACTACGCACACACACACAAACACACACACACACCCACACAAACACTACTACACACAACACAAAACTACTACACACACACACAAAAACTACTACACACACACACAGCAGCGCGGGAAGAGGACCTCCCTTTTTTGCTACGTCACCGAGCCGTGGCGCATCGTCTGCCAGTTGCCATGAGCGTTTTCGAAGCTCGGGGAATTTAAACAGATTTTTGATTGCGGATTATTAAAAAACCGGCTGACTGGATGCAAGAAGTGAAAACATTTGTTGATACACTCGATAATGGCTATACTCTAACTACATCAAATCAGGAATGCTGAAATGGCCCTGGACGATTACTTTAAGACTTACTTTCCCTTAGCCTATGGAACCCGTGACTAGTCGCTATTCCTCACATTGTACATATTTTACATAACTGTATATTGTATTTCTCGTTACTGGTACTTATATTTTAAAACAAGGCCTAAAAGAAACCGTTCGACTACTTTTTATTACCCATACCACACCTTGGCAATCAACCCTTTACAGGTCATAGCCTGTATGTTAATGGATTGAACCCAGTTACCCTTAACAATAAGATAGAAAAGGGTTACATAATAATGGTGGGCAGCGTGGGATAAGTACCTATTAAAATTTAACGAGAAGTGAGGAGAGCAAAACAAAACGATATACTGTGAAACAAACACTAAACAAGTGAACAAAGCTTGATAGACAGCTGAAGTCAAGAGAGTGGGAAAGGGAAAATTGTTTTTGCTGTCGTCAGACGACCTCCGGTGAAAACCGTGAATCAGCATCTCCCGTCCTTATAGCAACCACTGCTCATTCACACGTATATTCATACTTTTATAACAGAGTTTTTCAACCATAAAAGAATAACTATCTGTGGAGAGACAAAACTACATTTCAGCCCTAGAATAAACCAGCGCCAAGAGCTACGAGGACGGATTACTTACCAAGAGGACAAGGCGATAACTGCTATTGTGTGGAAGGACCAAAAGGACGATTACTTCCCCCGGGGATCAATCAAAACCTGCTCCTCCTGCTGTCCCGGCTGCTACGTGACGTCCCTTGAAGGAACCGGATGATTGAGTGGACTTAGCACCGCAGACTTTACATGATTTTTAGTGAGTACAACATATCTAACTGACACTACATAAAATTTCCTTAGATTTTAATTACGTTATTTGTTTTACACAATAATTAGCGGTGAAATGAAATCATTTTCACATTTTTGCTATCTAGCCGTGTGAAGTATTTGTCAGTTATTTAAGATGTTTTATATTTTACCACTGTGAAAAAATTTCTTGTAATTCTCTATAATTTTTCGCTTCCATATCACTCATTATATACATACATATATTCATCTCTTATTTTTCTAAACTGCCTTAAAAGCACCGGAGATGGGTGAAAAGCACTTTATTTTAAATTTGAACATATACTAATATTATTTCACTTACAAATTTTTGGAATCTAAGGGAAAACCTGAGTCAGAACATGAGCGTGAATTATTCCCAATGAAGAATTTGCTAAACTTTGTGTAGAACAGACAATCTCAGCCTCTGACGTAGCAAATAGTGACTGTGGGGTGACGTTAACCTTCGACGAGGAAAAAACTCGTACATTTAAGAAGTGGAATCACCACCTACGAGTTACTCCAGTGTTTTAAATCAACCACATAACCCTACAGCCCCTCAACTACTTCAATACTAATACAATGGGCCCCACTAACACATCCGATGCGTACTTCGGCACCCCTGCCCAGACTCTTCCTCAGGCCGCTGGAGCTATTAAAGTAATCGTCCAGACCCATTTTTTTCCCTTTCATAATTATGTTGAATTTCCTAAACCACAAAAATAATTCATTTCCACGCCTTATTTCCCCCAAAAAATGACTTTTGTAAAAAGCGCGGGAAAAACAACAACTCCATTCCAGCCGTGGCACGAAACTTGCTGGTTGACGTCACATTACCTTGCCTCCCAACCAGCCCTATAAAATACAGGGAGACTGAGAAAAAAATATAGTACATGAAGAATTTTGGGTGTTTCTGATATATCTTTTGTGCGATATGGCATATACTTTTCATCCTGTATGATTGCAGCAAAAAAGCGTGCCTTTCCAGAGAGCTTAGCACCCATTCCGACCCATTTGGCCAGGTTATGTGTGTGCAGCGAAGGTGAGAGGCGGTGAGAGCCGCGCGGTGTGAAGCACATTGTCTTGCCGCGCGCCTCTCCACCCGCCTCTTACCGGCGCGCACACACATAACCTGGCCAAATAGGTCGGAATGGGTGCTAAGCTCTCTGCAAAGGCACAGTTTTCTTTCTGCACCCATACAGAATGCGGTATATGCCATATGGACAAAAATATATCTGAAACACCCCAAAAATTTTTCAAGTACTATATTTTTTTCTCAGTCTCCCTGTATTTTTATAGGGCTGGCCTGGGAGGCAAAGGGAATGTGATGTCACCGAGCCGTTGTCCGTCGTCTGCTGGTCGCCATTCTGTTTGAGAGCTCGGGGAATTTACAGGTTTTGAATGCGGATCATTTAAAAACGGGTGACTGGATGCAAAAAGTGACAACATATTGTTGACATACTCGATAATGGTTATATTTTGACTGCAAAAAATCAGGAATGATAAATGGTCTGGACGATTATTTTAAGATATTGCCCACAAGCGCAGCAATTCGCAATTCTCGGGTACTGATCCAAGCTTTTACTGCCAGGGATTATATTAGTCTTTGTGAAGATGTCATGAAAAACTCCTTTGTATGTGATGAAGGAGATCAAATTTTTCATCCGCTCACGCCTACAGGCCGGTTCACGAGCTTCACTTTAATGCAAGCCAGCGCTTTTACCAAGCCACAACGAAACAAAGATTATCGGGCTTTTCGGTCAATTTTTCTTGAAACATTTGGAGAACATGAAAAAAACAGCTTTGCCCACAGGTGTAATTTAGCGGTAGAACTATTGCACGGTAGCGCTGCCTCAAAGGGCCCTTTTTTTGATGGTGAGGTAGACGCAAACAAATATCTGCTGACTTTGTTAATACTTCAAGACAATGGTTGGACTCAGGGAGACACCATGCAATTATCCGATGTATGCAAGTTACTGGAGTTTTTTGTGTACATGATCTTGCTAAAGGGGAAATGTCGAAGGAGCAGTTTGTCATTAAACTAAAACACCCGCTGAAGAACTCCACGATTTTGTTCTTAAATTAAAATCCAAAGTGGAAGAAAAAATGGTGATGTACATATGACTGCCTCTAGCGTCGCTGTGACGTTACCCACCATTGTGAGGATGCTCCTGACTAAACCCCGCGGCTGTAACTGCGTCAGGAAAACCGACCCTCACAAGCCATACTGCCAGCGTGAAGGACACACCACTAAAAAGTGTTTTATTCGTGTCAGGGATCAGCGTAAAGCCAAGAAAAAGAACAATTATCGAACGCCAGTGGTCCTTACAATGCTCAGTTTATTATCAAGATGAAACGGCTCCACCGCAAAGGCGAGCGACCTACCAACACTATAATCCACAAGATTATTTTTCTTCCCCTCGTGGCGCGACAGGAAATAGTCCATATTGTTCAATCCATGACCGCACCACCCATTTTACTGATGAATGCTTCACTTTTCCAAATAAGAGATAACTTTTCCCGGGCCGTGGAATGGGCGGCGCATCGTCGGGGGAATCCGCGCGTCATTAA
>JACEEZ010017361.1:0-63447 GCA_016584305.1 Chionoecetes opilio
GAACATCAAAAAAACTAGCTGGCGCCCTTTAGTTTGGTCGCCACTCTGGTGATATTTTTTTAATTTGTTCATTTATAGCCATAACATGACACAGATGAAGACACAAAATAACACAAGACTCTCCAGATAGCCCCTTCTAACTTTCCTGAAATCATGGATGTAGAAATGCAAGTATTAACGCCACCACACGTCTGTAGCTACATCGAAAAAAACGTTATCTTGGCGACTTTAGTGTTATCTACGGTACCTATAACTGTCGCCGATAGGAATTCTCGCCGAAGTCGGCGAGTGTTCCAATTTTTCACGTCGGCGAGTGTTCCTATTTCTGGGGTTATTTCTAGTTCTTGATCTTGAGTTAGGTTATGTGGTTAGGTTATGTTGGCCAGTTGACCTATGTCCAGCTTAGGTTACTGAACGAGCGAGGGCTTTACCAGTGAAAGTCGCCAAAATTTCCACGTCGGCGAGAGCTCTCGGTTGGCGATTCGACGAGCGTTCCTATATCGGCGACAGTTCCATAAGCCCTCTAAACTGCCACATACGTTAATTTTTTGTCTAACGACATCCCGCTCGGTTGAAGACGAAAACTATTTATTTAATGCTATGGGTATATATTGCATTAATCTGATAACCATTTCGCGTCAAAAATCTTTTTTTTTTTTTTTTTTTTTTGACGAGGGTTTATCTCCCTTAAGAAGCCATTTCAAGGAAAAAATACCAGAGTAACTAGAAAATTATCAAAACTAATTTGAAGTGATAATTTCTATTATGAAATATTGTCTCAGATTGGAGAAAATGTAAATTTTTGGTTAGCAATGACCGTGCTGGCTGACGGAAATCTATCTTCCAAGGCTCAATATACGAGGTGGCCCTGAAGTTCCGATCCCACTAAGAAAAAAAAAACATGCAATATTCTCAAGATGTGTATGTCATATTCATCAAAAATAAATAGAAATCAGCCAGAAAACATGGTCTCGTCCATAGACCACTGTATACGGTATACAGTGGTCTATGTCTCGTCTTAAAATGAGCGGGACGTCACATAATAATCAGTCATATAAGTTAAAGGCACTTCCAAATTAAAACTAATACCACGCATATTCTTGAAATCAACACTGGGAGGTTAGTAATTCCCTCTCCCACAGAAAATGCTAAGCTTTCAAATATATATTTATACATGCATGCCCCGTTAATGCAATTAACAATAGCTCACATTACACTATGATAAGAGTAACGTTTGATTATCTTGAGAAAACCTCTTACCGTAAAAATACCAATAAAGTGCCAGGAAACTATTAATTTGTAATTATATCCCCTTCTTCCCCTCCCAAAGGCAATGAGCAAGTCTCCAATTTTCTATAGCAAGATCTTCCCATAGTACATGTCTTTCCCCTTCTTCCCCTTCCAAGGGCACTTTTTTGGGAATTACCGGTTTAATAACCATATAGATTTTCTTCCTAAAATTGAGCTTAGGGTTTACAGTAGAGGCCTCTTCCATTTGTGCCCAAGTTCCAGGAACCAGTTCTTTCAGTTCAGGGTTGGGTTCAGTTCCTGGTTCTGGGTTCGCGTGTTACAAATGGAACGCAAAAACCCCGTTTTTTTGTTTACAAACAAACTCAGCTGGCGAGGCAAGAGGAAGGGGCGTTTTCTCCTGTCTTGTGTAGGGCTGTGCTCGCATTATACGATGATTCTGATGATAAACAGAAATAAATGATGTACCAGCAACATCCACTGCTGGCATCTTTGGCATAAATTACGTGTTACGGTACCGAATTCAGTATAATAGCGATAGTTTAATAGCGCCTAGTGGGTGGGCACAGGTGGAGGAAAGCGGATGTGCTGGTGGTATTTAGCACATATTGTATGTAGACATGATGTGTAGATTTATCTAAGGGTGCCTTCTTACAAAGGACACATGTTAAAACCTAATTGGTAACTGAGGCGTAATGGCGTATGTTCCCGCCAGAGGATGTGCCTGCGGGCCTCGCGGTTAGCCAGCAGTGACTGGGGACCCTTGGTCCAGAATAGACGTTGAGTGTACGACTCGGTGATTATATATACCTAAACACCCACAGTTTCTCAATCCACCTTATTGCGACTGCATATAGGGAGGGCCAAGTGGCCCCAGTACACATGGTGGCAGCGAACAACAAGCCTACGTTCTCCGAAGTGGGTTAATCAGAAAAAGACTAAGAAGAAAAAAAAAAACGGTTGGTTTTTCCGGGCAGCCATTGTGTGGTGAGCGCGAAAAACACAGCCACCTAATTCTCCACGCTTCTTGAAAGGTTCTAAGTGCCTAAAGTGTGGTGTGGCTTAGTGACAGTGAGCAGTGTGTCCAGTTGTTGTCTTCTGCCTAGTTAAGCTGTTTTTGTAGACGGTAAAGGACTTTGTTTCGTCGAGGAGGCAAATGAGAAATGGCGACCTTGTGAGGCTGAGTTTCGTTTCGTTCATCTACGCGCCGTCACTGGATTACTTATCTACGCGTCTTCACTTGGATTATTCATCTACGCCATCTTCCATCTTCAAGTGGATTACTACGGTTGCTGCTCCACACGCTTCCAAGTGGATTAATTCTCCACACATCTACAAGGGGGAAATCTTGTAGCATTTCTTCATCAGAATCTCTTCACCCCAGGAATTTCTTCAGCCTAAGTGTACTCCAATGACAGCTAAGTACCTGTGCTAATGTGAGTACTGTCCCAGTTTTATAAACAGGTAGGAAGTGATAGAAGTGACTAGTAAAAAAAAAAATCCTTCCTTTGTGATCCTATGTGATCGAGGAGAGAGAGGTGCAGGAGCAGGTATAGATGTAGAGGAGCTAGATGTAGGAGGGTGTGAAATGGGTGAGGATATCATGGCAGTACGTCTGGAATATAAGGTGCGAAAGGGAAGAGAAAGGATCTTGGTGATAGTGTGTTACATGACAGTGGAAGGAACAGGAGCGAGAGCCGAGAATGAAAGGAAGTATAGAATTGTGCAAAGGGTTGTAGAACAGAATAGAAGTGAAAATGTGATTGTGATGGGAGACATGAATGGTCACATTGGTGTGTTGGGAGAGGAAGTAAATGGAAATGGCCAATTGCTGCTTGACTTTGCAGAGGAGAATGAATTAGAATTTTGAATGTGACCCTGGCTGAAGGAAGAGTGACCTGGAGTGGAAGGGAGAATGAATCTGCCATTGACTTTATGTTAGTGAACCGGAAGGCTAGAGAACGGGTGAGAAGTATGTGGGTGGATGAGGAAAGGACAATCGACGTAGCGAGTGACCATAACGTCATGGTAATGGAGTATGAGTGTTTGAAGGAAAAAAGAGTGAACGTGAAAGAGGAGAGGAATGGACGTTGGAAACTTAGAGATGCAGACTGGGATTATTTCAGAGAAGTGGTGAGTAATGAGGACTGGAAGCTGGGAGAGAATGGTTTGAGGGCTGAGAGAGGTGTGGATGAGATGAATGAGAGATTGTTAAGGAAGCTTAACAAAGTGGCAGAAGAGAGCATAGGCAGAACAAGTAAGAGAGCAAATGGCAGGACAATGAAGAGTTGGTGGAACAATGAGATCGACAAGGCCAGGAAAGAAAGGAAACAGTCAAATAGGAAGTGTAGGAGTCTGAGAAAGAATAGGTCAAACAGTGAAGCTGAAAGAATAGAGTATGAAAGGGCATGGGAAGAGTATAAGAGTAAGCAAAAGGAGGTGAAATGCTTGGTGAGGAAGGCAAGAGTGAATGAAGAGAGAAAAGTGATCAGAGAACTTAGGGAAAAAGGTGAGGAAGGAGGTAGGGAATGGTATAAGTTCTTGAGAGGAGAAGAGAGTAAGCATACAGGAAATGTAGAAGAACTAGTGGTGAATGGCAGGTCACTAAGGGAGAAAAAGGAAATGGCCAGAGCTGTAGAAGACTTCTGGAAAGATATTGGAGGTGTGAATGAGCCTGATAGTGACTTAGGGAACGTCACCTTAGGGAGGAAAATAGAGGAAATGATGGATGAAGAAATTAGAATGGATGAGATTGAAGGGTATGTAAGAAAACTGAAAAATGGAAAGGCCCCTGGAATGGACGGTATCCCGAATGAATTGTATAGAGAGGGAGGTGAGGGAGTAATTGAGGGAATGCATGAGTTGTTTGACATATATGGAGAGAGGAAAGGGTGCCTGGTGCCTGGAATGACAGTAGAGTGACCCTCATACATAAGGGAGGACACAAGAGTAGGAAGGAGATTAAAAATTACAGGCCAATAGCGGTATGTGACACGGTATGTAAGATTTTCTGTGGTGTACTGAATGAAAGACTAGGTGAAGTTGTGGAAAGAAATAAGGTGATGGGTGAAGAGCAGAATGGATTCAGAAAAGACAGGAGAGGTGAGGACAATATGTTTGTAGTGAATGAAGTGATTGAGAGAACAAGGAAGGAGGGAAGAAAGAAATATCTAGCCTTTCTAGATATTGAGAAAGCGTATGACAGAGTGGATAGGAGAATGCTATGTAAGGTATTGGAGACGATTGGCATGAGTGAGAAGGTTGTTAAAATAATAAGCAGTATGTATGAGAACACACAGGCCAAGTTCAGTATGGGTGACCTTGAGACTGGATGGGTGAATAGTAAGAGAGGAGTAAGACAGGGCTGTGTCCTTTCTCCTCTACTTTTTGGTTTATATGTTGAGGAAATGGCAGTGAGAGTGAAGCGTACAGGTCTGGGTGTGAAAATTGGAGATGAAGTGTTGAGTGTACTGATGTATGCAGATGATGTGGTGATCCTTAGTGAAAACCACAATGAGCTACAAGAGATGCTGAATGCTGTGACTGAGTATGAAGGGACTTCAACGTTAGGCTCAGTAAGGAGAAGAGTCAAGTGTTGGTGGTGAATGGGGATGACTCTGATGATGACAGGATTTGGATGGTGGGTGGGAATGAAATAAAGAGAACGAAAGAGTACAAGTATCTGGGTATTTGGTTGGATGATAAAGGCTGTGAGAAAACTAAACATGAGAGGATAGCTAGAGCCAACCAGTGGGTTGGAAGGCTAGGCAGTGTGGCAAGATGTCGGGCCAACAAGTATGAAGTGGTGAGAGGACTATGGAAGGGTGTGGCAGTCCCTAGCATTATGTATGGCCTGGAAACAATGGTGTGGTCTAGGAAGGAGTTGGACAGATTGGAAGTAACACAGAACAAAGCAGGCAGAATAGCATTAGGAGCCAATAGGTATGTGGCAGTGGAAGCGATTAGAGGAGACATGGGATGGAGCACGTTCAGAGAGAGGATAGCAAAGGCAGGACTGAGGTACAGAGCTAGACTGCAACGAATGGATGACAGCAAATGGGCAAGCAAGGTTTGGGACTGGAATATGTATGGGAAGTGGATGAAAGACTCAGTAAAAGTGGAAAGATGGACAGGTGAACTGGGAATGTTTGTGACAGGAGTGATGAGACATGGGAGTATGGCTGTATGCAAAAAGGAAATAAATAGGAGAGTGGAAGAGAAAGGGAAAGAAGAATGGCTGAGGGGAATGAGTGAGAAATCAACACTGGAATGGTACAGGAGAAAGGACCAGCCACGGTATGAAAGGTTTCTATGATGGTGGCTATGGAGGGGACCTACTCTTCAGAGCCAGGACAAAGTCGCTGGAGGTAAATAGTCGTATGTACAGATGGAAGAATGATGGCAGCAAGGTGTGTGAGATGTGTGTGACAGGAGTGGATGAAACCGTGGAGCACTTGATGCTGGAATGTGAACGGTATGAGTATGCTAGAACACAGATGTTGGAGGTAGTGGTAGGAGAGGTCGGAGTGGAAGAATGGCGAGAGATGAGAGACAGGAGAGTGGAGATGGAGTACCTGCTGGGGTTGTGTGCTGAGTGGAGGAGTGACAGTCGTGTGATTGAGAGTGTAAAAGAATTCTTGGAGAACTCTTGGAGAGCACGTAGGAGAGAGCATGAGAGGCAGGGGGCCCCTCAGTGATGGGGGACCCCGTATGAATGTGATGCAGAGAGAGGAAGGAGGGGAAAAAGAAATCCCTAGTTTTGCTTCCCCCTTTTGCTTCTCTCCCAACAGATTACATGTGTGGGAGAACGCCGGACCCAAGGCTTCACTGACAGCATCTGCTGGGTGACTCCCAAATCAAGATCAAGGTGAATTGTGTGCGCTATAAGGGGTGACGTCAGAGCACTCTTGCTCTGTGATTCGTGCTTCAAGTGACGTCACGGCGTATTGAGACGGTGAGTGGCTAGAAAATGCGTCACAGGTTTCCTTGAGTTTTACTGGCTCCGGCACCAGGGATCTTCCCGGGCTTTTGAAAGCGTCGCGCTCTGAATGGCTGAAAAGTGCCAGGGAAGAGGGTGGAAAGAGTTGCCACAACTCGCCAAAGTGGTGAAATTGTGAGGAAGAGGAGAGAGTTACCATATCTTGCCAGGGAGTGAGAAAGTGTTCAGTTGCCAGACACGTGAGATAAGGCACGGGTGGCAAGGTAATGAGTGATAAATATTATTCCACATGGTAACATTATTAATGTGTTAAGTGATTGCACAGACAACACAAACTTCTTTCTTAGATAATAGTACTGTGTAGTAAGTTCAGTAATTTGTGATCAGGTATAAAGTGAAAAGTGTGAAGTAATTTCTTAAACTCTACTTATAAGTTGTGTTTTTGGCACAGCTAACCTTCGAAAAGTTCGTTTTCAATAGAGAGTGGGATACATTTTGTTCAATTTCTAAGTTTTGGTTCAGTTACCCTGACAACTCATAACGTAGTGTTTCTTCACACAGGTTTTCTGTGAGTTTCTCTTCTAGTTATCTGTGGTTGTTATTGTTTCATGAAAATATAGTCAAAAGTTGTAAAGTTGTAGGAGCGCCTTCAAGTTTTTTGTAAGTGTAATGGGTGTTGTCAGTGGTGTAGGAGGGACCTCAGTGTAGTTAGGGGAGGTCATTTATGCTAATTGTAATAGCAAATGTCGTTGAGGAGTGGCTCATATATGTTATTACTCCTTATATATGTCGTCGCCGGAAGAGGTTGAAGTTAGTATTACTGCTAATATTCCACGCAGTTGGGTAGTGCTGGCAGGCTGAGAGGTCAGGCACGTGCTGCTAATATAGCTTCTGAAGCTATGGAGGCTTTGAATTGAACTTTGAACTTCATGGTTCGAAAGTGGCCAGCTGTCAGTAGATAGATTTAAACTGATTCTAGATTTTCAGTATGGGTCCCCCTTCTTAACTCCACAAGAGGGCGTCGTTTAAAACCGGGTTTTTNAAAAACCTTTTAAAAAAACCCCTTTTCTCTATTTAATTTATCCAAAAAAAATTTTTAAATTATGGCAAAAAACTTTATAGGTGAAAAGTTTCAAAAAAAAGGTTTTATACCTCATTTTGGGGGAAAAAACACTTATATCCCCGATAATAGCAAAAATCTTTAAAAAGAACACTTTTTGAGGGTATAAAGCATTTTTAAATTTAAAATTCCTGCTTTTTTGTAAAAACACTAAAATTTACAAGATTAAAAAAAACACGTGTAATATCAATTGTATCACAATATAGAGTCAAAAATTTCTATTAAAAGCTTCAGTTGTTTAAAATGCATTTTAACAAAAACAACTATAATACCCATTTGAACTCTATAAAAAAAAGGCGGATAATGTCAATTTTCGACTTTTTTTTAGCCTTCAAAATACAAAAAAAACATTGAAAAAACGTTATTTTTAAGTTTAAAAATTGATACTAAATTTTCATGAAAAAACATTTTTTTTAGTCTAAATTGTAAATATAGTTGTGTAAAAGTATTAATTAAAATTTTCAAAATTTTTTAAGCCTTTCATAAAAAATTTAAAACCTTTGAAAAAATGTTTTTTTTAGGTTTAAATTTTGATCCTAAATTTCATAAAAAATACATTTTTTTAGCATAATATGGGAAAAAATATCGTTGTAGCAATATTAAAAAGCTTTTAAAAGCTACAGATATAAAGGAATATATTTAAATTTGTAAAAAAAAACGCTTTTCATGATAACTAAAAAAATTTTTTAAAAACACTACTTTTAAAGGGTATATAGCAATAGATAAGGATAATTTCTTGTAAATAAAAACGGTAAGTTTTCAAGAAAAAATGAAAACCCCTTGCAACCAAAAACCCATTCACAAAAAAATAACCTTTTTCACATTATTTAAAAGGTTAATGAAAAGTAACACTTATAGGGGCAAATTTCTTAAAAAAAGGTTGTATACCTCAATTTGTAGGAAAACAGCTATATATCACTGATAACTAACTAAAATCATTGAAAAGAACACATTTTGAGGGTATAAAGCATTATCATAAGTTAAATTCCTGCTATTTATGATATAACACTACAATTTATAAGAAACTATGAAAAACACGTGTAATATACAATTGTATCACAATATAGAGTCTCAAACTTCTATTATAAGCTTACAGTAGTTTAAAATAGCATTTTCTAGCGAAAACAACTAAATACCATATTTTGAATTTCTCTATCAAAAAAAAGGCTGAATAATGTCAATTTTCGACATTTTTTAGCCCTTCAAAAATACATTAAAACACTGGAAAAAATGTTGATTTTAAGATTAAGATTGATTCCTAAATTTCATGAAAAATACATATTTTTAGCTCTTAATATTGTAAAATATAGTTGTGTAAAGGTGATGAATAATGTCAAATTTCGACATTTTTAAGCCTTTCAAAAATACATAAAAACACTTGGAAAAACGTTATTTTTAAGATTAAAATTGATACTTAAATTTCATGAAAAATACATATTTTTCGCTCATAATATTGTAATATATAGTTGTGTAAAAGTATTGAATAATATCAATTTTCGACATTTTTTTGCCTTTCATAAATACATTAAAACACTTGAAAAAATGTTGTTTTTAGGAATAATTTTGATACCTAAATTTCATGAAAAATACATATTTTTAGCTATTAATATTGGAAAATATCGTTGCAGCAAATATTGAAAGCTATTAAGCTACATATATAAAGGAATATACTTAAATTTGTAGAAAAAAACAGCTCTTCACTGATAACTAGCTAAAATCATTGAAAACACTACATTTTAAGGGTATATAGCAATATGATAAGTATAATTACTTGTATATATACAATAACGGTACAGTTTACAAGAAACTATGAAAACCCCTTGCAACATACCGTTATATCACAATAAATAACCTTTTACTCGTGTATTTATTAGGTTAATGAAATGTATACTAATTATAGGTGCAAAGTATTCTAAAAAAAGGATTGTATACCTCAATTTGTAGGAAAACAGCTATATATCACCGATAACTAGCTAAAATCATTGAAAAGAACACATTTTGAGGGTATAAAGCATTATCATAAGTTAAATTCCTGCTATTTATGATATAACACTACAATTTACAAGAAACTATGAAAAACACGTGTAATATACAATTGTATCACAATATAGAGTCTCAAACTTCTATTATAAGCTTACAGTAGTTTAAAATAGCATTTTCAAACGAAAACAACTATAATACCCCATTTTGAATTTTTCTATAAAAAAAAAGGCTGAATAATGTCAATTTTCGACATTTTTTAGCCCTTCAAAAATACATTAAAACACTGGAAAAAAAGTTGATTTTAAGATTAAAATTGATACCTAAATTTCATGAAAAATACATATTTTTAGCTCATAATAATGTAAAATATAGTTGTGTAAAGGTGATGGATAATGTCAAATTTCGAAATGTTTAGGCCTTTCAAAAATACATTAAAACACTTGAAAAAATGTTGTTTTTAAGATTAATTTTGATACTTAAATTTCATGAAAAATACATATTTTTAGCTATTAATATCGGAAAATATCGTTGTAGCAAATATTGAAAGCTATTAAGCTACAGATATAAAGGAATATATTTAAATTTGTAGAAAAAAACAGCTCTTCACTGATAACTAGCTAAAATCAATTAAAACACTACATTTTAAGGGTATATAGCAAAATGATAAGTATAATTACTTGTATATATACAATAACGGTACAGTTTACAAGAAACTATGAAAACCCCTTGCAACATACCGTTATATCACAATAAATAACCTTTTACACTTGTATTTATTAGCTTAATGAAATGTATACTACTTATAGGTGCAAAGTATTCTTAAAAAAGGATTGTATACCTCAATTTGTAGGAAAACAGCTATATATCACTGATAACTAGCTAACATCATTGAAAAGAACACATTTTGAGGGTATAAAGCATTATCATAAGTCAAATTCCTGCTATTTATGATATAACACTACAATTTATAAGAAACTATGAAAAACACGTGTAATATACAATTGTATCACAATATAGTCTCAAACCTCTATTATAAGCTTACAGTAGTTTAAAATAGCATTTTCTAACGAAAACAACTATAATACCACATTTTGAATTTTTCTATCAAAAGAAAGGCTAAATAATGTCAATTTTCGACATTTTTTAGCCCTTCAAAAATACATTAAAACACTGGAAAAAAAGTTGATTTTAAGATTAAAATTGATACCTAAATTTCATGAAAAATACATATTTTTAGCTCATAATATTGTAAAATATAGTTGTGTAAAGGTGATGAATAATGTCAAATTTCGAAATTTTTAAGCCTTTCAAAAATATATTAAAACACTTGAAAAAATGTTGTTTTTAAGATTAATTTTGATACTTAAATTTCTTGAAAAAATACATATTTTTAGATATTAATATTGGAAAATATAGTTGTGTCAAATATTGAAAGCTATTAAGCTACAGATATAAAGGAATATACTTAAATTTGTAGAAAAAAACAGCTCTTTACTGATAACTAGCTAAAATCATTGAAAAAACTACATTTTAAGGGTATATAGCAATATGATAAGTAAAACTACTTGTATATATACAATAACGGTACACTTTACAAGAAACTATGAAAACCCCTTGCAACATACCGTTATATCACAATAAATAACCTTTTACTCTTCTATTTATTAGCTTAATGAAAAGTATGCTACTTATAGGTGCAAAGTATTAAAAAAAAAAAGGATTGTATACCTCAATTTGTAGGAAAACAGCTATATGTCACCGATGAATCATTGAAAAGAACACATTTTGAGGGTATAAAGCATTATCATAAGTTAAATTCCTGATATTTATGATATAACACTGTAACTAGGTGGAGTGTTCATAGCTTTGGTTTAACTGGAATGAAGGATACTCATTTGGCCAGTTTTAGGTTGATTTTATTTCACAAATTCTGGAGTATATATACAAATTTCAGTTCTCATTAATGGTTGTTTTCCAAGGTGTTATGCAAACACTCGCCAAGACATGCGAGTTACACCAAGGATACTTCCTGGTGTATATTGCTGATTTTACGTTGTACATAATTGAATATATTGATAAGCTGATAACAATGCAAACACCTGATAATTACCATAACAATGATTGAAGATTACAAATAGAATAGTCTCCGTGCTACTCTGATTCTCTGTCAGAGACCGCACTTGGTAGAGTACGGAAACATGCAGACTGAAAGGGGTGATTATTTAGTCGCTACAGTACCCCCCCCTAGTGACGCGGGAGGAGGAACGAGACGTTGGTTGGTGGAGCGGTGCTGCTGGTGTTTCTGTTGCCGGGTTGATGTGGAGGGCTGTGGTGACCAGTTGCTGGCTTGGCAGTGTTGCCGCCATGGCAGTGGTGCCGCCGGCTGTGAGTCGCGGGCGTGGCAGTGTTGACGCCATGGCAGTGGTGCCGCCGGCAGTGTTGCGGGCGTGGCAGTGTTACCGCCATGGCTGTGGTGCCGCCGGCAGTAAGTCGCGGGCTAGGCAGTGTTGACGCCATGGCAGTGGTGCCGCCGGCAGTGTTGCGGGCGTGGTAGTGTTACCGCCATGGCAGTGGTGCCGGCCGGCAGTAAGTCGCGGGCGAGGCAGTGTTGACGCCATGGCAGTGGTGCCGCCGGCTTGTGTTGCGGGCGTGGCAGTGTTGCGCCATGGCTGTGGTGCCGCCGGCTTGTGTTGCGGGCGTGGCAGTGTTGCGCCATGGCTGTGGTGCCGCCGGCTTGTGTTGCGGGCGTGGCAGTGTTGCGCCATGGCAGTGGTGCCGCCGGCTTGTGTTGCGGGCGTGGCAGTGTTGCGCCATGGCTGTGGTGCCGCCGGCTTGTGTTGCGGGCGTGGCAGTGTTGCGCCATGGCTGTGGTGCCGCCGGCTTGTGTTGCGGCGTGGCAGTGTTGCGCCATGGCAGTGGTGCCGCCGGCTTGTGTTGCGGGCGTGGCAGTGTTACCGCCATGGCAGTGTTGACGCCGGCTGTGAGTCGCGGGCGTGGCAGTGTTGAGGTTTGGCGAGAAGTACGCTGCACTAGTACTCGCCTTTTTCGTTTGATGCCGCGTACGAGCAGGGGGGTCGCACTTTGAGGCTTTGCTGCCGAAGTAGTTGTGGTACCAGCAGAGTCCAGAGCTTCCTGAGCGGAAGCGTTGCTGGCGGCGTTGAGGTGGTGGGTGAGCCTGGACGGTACTGGCGTTGCTGAGGTGTGGATGAGCGGTGTTGTTGGTGGTCCTGCATTTGCCTCTTGAGAGAAGTGACCTCTGTCGAGAGCTGGGATACCAGCTGGGTGAGCAAGGCGAGCTGAGTGTTGTCCTGGGTCGAAGCTGAGGACACTGAAGAGACACGTGTAGGAACTGTTGCTGTTGTGGGTTGGTTGTCGTCGTCAGGCATGGCGAAGTTGAGTGAAAGCGCAGGTGTGGACTGGACGGGTGTCCCAGTTGTTCAAGGAACGAAACACGGTTACGCAAGTAGCACTGGTGATGAGTAATCCATAGGGCGGTGAGTAATCCACAGGGCGGTGAGTAATCCACAGGGTGGTGAGTAATCCATAGGGCGGCGAGCGGCGGCCGTGGAACGAGTCACTTTAACACTGTGGAGTTGAGGGTTGAGTAATCCATAGGGCTGGTAATCCATAGGGCGGCGAGCGGCGGCCGTGGAGTGATTCAATAACACCGTGGGGCTGCGCAGAATGCGCGTGAGGTCGTGCTGAGGGCGCAAGGAGGCGTCAGAGGGTGAAGTGGCTGCGCTGAGTGCACATAGGCCACTGAGGCGTATGAGGAAGCAGGGCCCGCGCTAAACACGCATAAGGCCGCTGAGGACGCGGTGAGCCGTCTGGAGGAAGGCAGCGGCCGCGCTAAATGCGCATAAGCCGCAGTGAGGCCTCGGAGGAAGCAGGGCCCGCGCTAAATGCGCATAAGGCCGCTGAGGACGCAGTGAGGCGCCTGGCGGGGTAGTGGCCGCGCTGAATGCGCATAGGCCGCTGAGGACGCAGTAAGGCGTCTGAGGGCAAAAATGCCCTGAGGGAGGCACAGAAGGTGCCGGGGTGTGGGTGGGAAACCTGACTAGGTGGCGCTACACGTAAACGTGTAATTCTCCCTATCCGCTTTCAACCTAACGAACACCAGTGAAGCTGGAGGCTAGGAATATACAGCGGGAGCAATGGGACGAATGCTTCCGAAGACGCAGGTCCCACGACTAGGAGAAAGGTGCTCTTGTGTCCAGCAAAGCATAAAAATTATATTTCTATGCCGAGATGGACAGCACCAGTTAAAGCCACCTAGAAACCATTAGCTTACACTCCAGGGTCACCATTTGTAACTAGGTGGAGTGTTTATTGCTTTGGTTTAACTGGAATGAAGGATACTCATTTGGCCAGTTTTAGGTTTATATTATTTCACAAATTCTGGAGTATATATACAAATTTCAGTTCTCATAAATGGTTGTTTTCCAAGGTGTTATGCAAACACTCGCCAAGACATGCGAGTTACACCAAGGATACTTCCTGGTGTATATTGCTGATTTTACGTTGTACATAATTGAATATATTGATAAGCTGATAACAATGCAAACACCTGATAATTACCATAACAATGATTGAAGATTACAAATAGAATAGTCTCCGTGCTACTCTGATTCTCTGTCAGAGACCGCACTTGGTAGAGTACGGAAACATGCAGACTGAAAGGGGTGACTTATTTAGTCGCTACAACACTACAATTTACAAGACTATGAAAAACACGTGTAATATACAATTGTATCACAATATAGAGTCTCAAACTTCTATTATAAGCCTACAGTAGTTTAAAATAGCATTTTCTAACGAAAACAACTATAATACCACATTTTGAATTTCTCTATCAAAAAAAGGCTGGATAATGTCAATTTTCGACATTTTTTACCCCTTCAAAAATACATTAAAACACTTGAAAAAACGTTATTTTTAAGATTAAAATTGATACTTAAATTTCATGAAAAATTCATATTTTTAGCTCATAATATTGTAATATATAGTTGTGTAAAAGTATTGAATAATATCAATTTTCGACATTTTTTAGCCTTTCATAAATACATTAAAACACTTGAAAAAATGTTGTTGTTAGGATTAATTTTGATACCTAATTTTCATGAAAAATACATATTTTTAGCTATTAATATTGGAAAATATCGTTGTAGCAAATATTGAAAGCTATTAAGCTACAGATATAAAGGAATATACTTAAATTTGTAGAAAAAGACAGCTCTTCACTGATAACTAGCTAAAATCATTGGAAACACTACATTTTAAGGGTATTTAGCAATATGATAAGTATAATTACTTGTATATATACAATAACGGTACAGTTTACAAGAAACTATGAAAACCCCTTGCAACATACCGTTATATCACAATAAATAACCTTTTACTCTTGTATTTATTAGCTTAATGAAATGTATACTACTTATAGGTGCAATGTATTCTAAAAAAAGGATTGTATACCTCAATTTGTAGGAAAACAGCTATATATCACTGATAACTAGCTAAAATCATTGAAAAGAACACATTTTGAGGGTATAAAGCATTATCATAAGTCAAATTCCTGCTATTTATGATATAACACTACAATTTATAAGAAACTATGAAAAACACGTGTAATATACAATTGTATCACAATATAGTCTCAAACTTCTATTATAAGCTTACAGTAGTTTAAAATAGCATTTTCTAACGAAAACAACTATAATACCACATTTTGAATTTTTCTATCAAGAGAAAGGCTGAATAATGTCAATTTTCGACATTTTTTTCGACACTTCAAAAATTCATACCTAGATTTCATAATAAATAAATATTTTAAGCTCATAATATTGTAAAATATAGTTGTGTAAAAGTGCTGAATAATTTCAAATTACGACATTTATTATCCTTTCAAAAATATATTAAAATCCTTGAAAAAACGTTGTTTTTAAGATTAATTTTGATACTTAAATTTCACGAAAAATACATATTGTAGCTATTAATATTGGAAAATATAGTAGTAGCCAATATTGAAAGCTATTAAGCTACAGATATAAAGAAATATACTTCAATTTGTAGAAAAAAACAGCTCTTCACTGATAACTAGCTAAAATCATTGAAAACACTACATTTTAAGGGTATATAGCAATATGATAAGTAAAATTACTTGTATATATACAATAACGGTACAGTTTACAAGAAACTATGAAAACCCCTTGCAACATACCGTTATATCACAATAAATAACCTTTTTCTCTTCTATTTTTTAGCTTAATGAAATGTATGCTACTTATAGGTGCAAAGTATTCTAAAAAAAGGATTGTATACCTTAATTTGTAGGAAAACAGCTATATATCACCGATAACAAGCTAATATCATTGAAAAGAACACAGTTTGAGGGTATAAAGCATTATCATAAGTTAAATTCCTGCTATTTATGATATACCACTACAATTTACATGAAACTATGAAAAACATGAGTAATATACAATTGTATCACAATATAGAGCCTCAAACTCCTTTTATAAGCTTACAGTAGTTAAAAATAGCATTTTCTAACGAAAACAACAATAATACCACATTTTGAATTTCTCTATCAAAAAAAGGGCTGAATAATGTCAATTTTTGACACTTTTTAGCCTTTCAAAAATATATTAAAACACTTGAGAAAATGTTGTTTTTAAGATTAAAATTGATACTTAAATTTCATGAAAAATACCTATTTTTAGCTCATAGTATTGTAATATATAGTAGTGTAAAAGTGTTGAATAATGTCAATTTTCGACATTTTTTAGCACTCCAAAAATACATTAAAACTCTTGAAAAAATGTTGTTCTTAAGATTAATTTTGATACCTAAATATCAGTCCAGTCCAGGTCGTCGTCACGACAACATCAACGTGTAAAGGTGAGGTAGTTTGAGTTAGTTTTCAGGAAGTTAGAGGGGATAAGGGTATCGTAGCTAGATAGGCATTGTCGGGTAGGAGCAGCAGGTGCACAGGCGAATAGCTTGAAGTAGTTAGAGAGGATAAGTGTGTCGTGAGGTGTTAAGATGGTGAGCCATGTGAGATCCGTTAGTGGACAGGAAGATGGCGGGCATGGCACTAGGTCAAAAGGGGTCAGAAGTGGGAAATGCTTTGAATGCAATTGGGAAGGGAAAGTAGGCGAGACAGGGAGATGCGGATCGTGTGATGAGGTGGTGAGGAAAGAGCAGGCACAGTGCCCGCTATGTTGTGAAAAAGTCACGGACAAGGACAGTGGCTTGCAGTGCGATAGCTGCAAATGGTGGTCGCACAGTACCTGTGAGAGGATGCGGCCAGAGCTTTATAAAGAGCTCCAGGGCACTAAGGAACTGTGGTTCTGTGGGAAGTGTAGAAAGCAGGTAATTAAGGATATGAAAGAGATCCGAAAGCTAAAGGTGGAGAATGGGGCGAGGACTAGGGAACTAGAACAGTGCAAGGGTGAACTGAAGGAGGCAAAGGAGTGGATACAAGCCCTGGAGGGGGATTATAAAAACCTTGCAAGTAAAGTAAGAAACATGGAGGCAGAAAGGGCAGGTAAGGGTAATGAGCAGGGCTTGGGGGCCAGACCCACCACGGGCCCTGGGGATGAGGGCTGCTTGACGTTAGGCGTCGCCAAAGCAGGCATGCCCGAAGGAGAGGAGAGTGGGGGAGCTGCAGCGGTGGAAGATGTCGTAGCAGGGTGGTCTAGGGATGTTGAGGGTGTGGGTGAGGCTAGGGGAGCTGCAGCGGAGGAAGATGTCGAAGTAGGGCGGCCTAGGGGGGCTGTTGAGGGTGTGGGTGAGACTGGGGGACCTGCCCCCTCCTCACCCTCGCCAGTTGAGGCCACTGAAGTCGTGGGTGAGGCTGGTCGATCCGCCCCCCCATCGCTTTTGCCTGTAGCGGCAGCTAAAGCTGCTGAGGGCGTGGTTGAGGCTAGGGGACCTGATGCCCCGCCTCCCGGTGGGGCTGTGGCCGCTACAGGCCCCAGTGGGGGAGATGAGGTAGTGGAGATTACCAACCCAGGGGGGGTCAGGACTGATAGAACAACGGGGGGCAACCGCAGGGCAAAGAAGTGGCCCATACTGTGTATAGGGGACAGTATGGTGAAGAATGTTAGGCGACACGTGGCTATGAGAGACCAGAAGAGTGTGCTGGTTAGCCTGAGTGGCAAGGGTATGGAGGATGTTGTGAAGGAGGTGAGGGAGCAGGTGAATGGTGTACAGGAAGGAATGGTGATAATGCAGGGAGGGGGGAACAGCCTTAGGAGATTAGGCCCCGAGCAGACGGTGGGCAAGGTGATGGAGTGCCTTAAGGATATAAAGAAGGACAGGAAGAAAGTACGAGTGGCTGTGGTGGGAATCATGAGGCGACCTCGGGAAAATGCAGGGTATGAGGAAATGAGACGCGACACAAACAAGCGACTCCAAGAGGAGGTTGTAAGAATGAAAGCAGAGTGCAGTAAGGATCCAGGGGACTATGGAGTAAGCTTCATAGACCTGGACGGTGCACTCCCACAGGAGGTCTTTGAGGGAGACAAAGTGCACCTAAACTGGGAAGGAGAGAGGCGGATGTGTGGGAGAATGCTTGAGTGGATACGCGCGACTGAGAGACTCTGCAAGTTGAGGGAAAAGAGGGTGACAAATGCGAATGAGTGACTGTTGACAACAAAAGGGAATGTGAGGATGGGCTGTGTGAATGTTAGAGGATGGAATGTTGAAAAAATGGAAGACCTCAGCAGAGAAATGAATGAATGGAACATTGACATAGTTGGTGTGACAGAAACACAAATGAGAGAGAGAATTGAACTTAGATCTGAGACTTACAGTATGATCGGCAAGGGTAGAAGTAAGCAGCAGAAAAAGGGTGGCGGAGTGGGAGTACTTGTGAGGCAGGAAGCAGGTATAGATGTAGAGGAGCTAGATGTAGGAGGGTGTGAAATGGGTGAGGATATCATGGCAGCACGTCTGGAATATAAGGTGCGAAAGGGAAGAGAAAGGATCTTGGTGATAGTGTGTTACATGACAGTGGAAGGAACAGGAGCGAGAGCCGAGAATGAAAGGAAGTATAGAATTGTGCAAAGGTTTGTAGAACAGAATAGAAGTGAAAATGTGATTGTGATGGGAGACATGAATGGTCACATTGGTGTGTTAGGAGAGGAAGTAAATGGAAATGGCCAATTGCTGCTTGACTTTGCAGAGGAGAATGAATTAGAAATTTTGAATGTGACCCTGGCTGAAGGAAGAGTGACCTGGAGTGGAAGGGAGAATGAATCTGCCATTGACTTTATGTTAGTGAACCGGAAGGCTAGAGAACGGGTGAGAAGTATGTGGGTGGATGAGGAAAGGACAATCGACGTAGCGAGTGACCATAACGTCATGGTAATGGAGTATGAGTGTTTGAAGGAAAAAAGAGTGAACGTGAAAGAGGAGAGGAATGGACGTTGGAAACTTAGAGATGCAGACTGGGATTATTTCAGAGAAGTGGTGAGTAATGAGGACTGGAAGCTGGGAGAGAATGGTTTGAGGGCTGAGAGAGGTGTGGATGAGATGAATGAGAGATTGTTAAGGAAGCTTAACAAAGTGGCAGAAGAGAGCATAGGCAGAACAAGTAAGAGAGCAAATGGCAGGACAAGAAAGAGTTGGTGGAACAATGAGATCGACAAGGCCAGGAAAGAAAGGAAACAGTCAAATAGGAAGTGTAGGAGTCTGAGAAAGAATAGGTCAAACAGTGAAGCTGAAAGAATAGAGTATGAAAGGGCATGGAAAGAGTATAAGAGTAAGCAAAAGAAGGTGAAATGCTTGGTGAGGAAGGCAAGAGTGAATGAAGAGAGAAAAGTGATCAGAGAACTTAGGGAAAAAGGTGAGGAAGGAGGTAGGGAATGGTATAAGTTCTTGAGAGGAGAAGAGAGTAAGCATACAGGAAATGTAGAAGAACTAGTGGTGAATGGCAGGTCACTAAGGGAGAAAAAGGAAATGGCCAGAGCTGTAGAAGACTTCTGGAAAGATATTGGAGGTGTGAATGAGCCTGATAGTGACTTAGGGAACGTCACCTTAGGGAGGAAAATAGAGGAAATGATGGATGAAGAAATTAGAATGGATGAGATTGAAGGGTATGTAAGAAAACTGAAAAATGGAAAGGCCCCTGGAATGGACGGTATCCCGAATGAATTGTATAGAGAGGGAGGTGAGGGAGTAATTGAGGGAATGCATGAGTTGTTTGGACATATATGGAGAGAGGAAAGGGTGCCTGGTGCCTGGAATGACAGTAGAGTGACCCTCATACATAAGGGAGGACACAAGAGTAGGAAGGAGATTAAAAATTACAGGCCAATAGCGGTATGTGACACGGTATGTAAGATTTTCTGTGGTGTACTGAATGAAAGACTAGGTGAAGTGGTGGAAAGAAATAAGGTGATGGGTGAAGAGCAGAATGGATTCAGAAAAGACAGGAGAGGTGAGGACAATATGTTTGTAGTGAATGAAGTGATTGAGAGAACAAGGAAGGAGGGAAGAAAGAAATATCTAGCCTTTCTAGATATTGAGAAAGCGTATGACAGAGTGGATAGGAGAATGCTATGTAAGGTATTGGAGACGATTGGCATGAGTGAGAAGGTTGTTAAAATAATAAGCAGTATGTATGAGAACACACAGGCCAAGTTCAGTATGGGTGACCTCGAGACTGGATGGGTGAATAGTAAGAGAGGAGTAAGACAGGGCTGTGTCCTTTCTCCTCTACTTTTTGGTTTATATGTTGAGGAAATGGCAGTGAGAGTGAAGCGTACAGGTCTGGGTGTGAAAATTGGAGATGAAGTGTTGAGTGTACTGATGTATGCAGATGATGTGGTGATCCTTAGTGAAAACCACAATGAACTACAAGAGATGCTGAATGCTGTGACTGAGTATGGAAGGGACTTCAACGTTAGGCTCAGTAAGGAGAAGAGTCAAGTGTTGGTGGTGAATGGGGATGACTCTGATGATGACAGGATTTGGATGGTGGGTGGGATGAAATAAAGAGAACGAAAGAGTACAAGTATCTGGGTATTTGGTTGGATGATAAAGGCTGTGAGAAAACTAAAACATGAGAGGATAGCTAGAGCCAACCAGTGGGTTGGAAGGCTAGGCAGTGTGGCAAGATGTCGGGCCAACAAGTATGAAGTGGTGAGAGGACTATGGAAGGGTGTGGCAGTCCCTAGCATTATGTATGGCCTGGAAACAATGGTGTGGTCTAGGAAGGAGTTGGACAGATTGGAAGTAACACAGAACAAAGCAGGCAGAATAGCATTAGAAGCCAATAGATATGTGGCAGTGGAAGCGATTAGAGGAGACATGGGATGGAGCACGTTCAGAGAGAGGATAGCAAAGGCAGGACTGAGGTACAGAGCTAGACTGCAACGAATGGATGACAGCAAATGGGCAAGCAAGGTTTGGGACTGGAATATGTATGGGAAGTGGATGAAAGACTCAGTAAAAGTGGAAAGATGGACAGGTGAACTGGGAATGTTTGTGACAGGAGTGATGAGACATGGGAGTATGGCTGTATGCAAAAAGGAAATAAATAGGAGAGTGGAAGAGAAAGGGAAAGAGAATGGCTGAGGGGAATGAGTGAGAAATCAACACTGGAATGGTACAGGAGAAAGGACCAGCCACGGTATGAAAGGTTCTATGATGGTGGCTATGGAGGGGACCTACTCTTCAGAGCCAGGACAAAGTCGCTGGAGGTAAATAGTCGTATGTACAGATGGAAGAATGATGGCAGCAAGGTGTGTGAGATGTGTGTGACAGGAGTGGATGAAAACCGTGGAGCACTTGATGCTGGAATGTGAACGGTATGAGTATGCTAGGACACAGATGTTGGAGGTAGTGGTAGGAGAGGTCGGAGTGGAAGAATGGCGAGAGATGAGAGACAGGAGAGTGGAGATGGAGTACCTGCTGGGGTTGTGTGCTGAGTGGAGGAGTGACAGTCGTGTGATTGAGAGTGTAAAAGAATTCTTGGAGAACTCTTGGAGAGCACGTAGGAGAGAGCATGAGAGGCAGGGGGCCCCTCAGTGATGGGGGACCCCGTATGAATGTGATGCAGAGAGAGTAAGGAGGGGAAAAAGAAATCCCTAGTTTTGCTTCCCCCTTTTGCTTCTCTCCCAACAGATTACATGTGTGGGAGAACGCCGGACCAAAGGCTTCACTGACAGCATCTGCTGGGTGACTCCCAAATCAAGATCAAGATCAAGATCATGAAAAATACATATTTTTAGCTATTAATATTGGAAAATATAGTTGTAGCAAACATTGAAAGCTATTAAGCTACAGATATAAAGGAATATACTTCAATTTGTAGAAAAAAACAGCTGTTTACTGATAACTAGCTAAAATCATTGAAAACACTACATTTTAAGGGTATATAGCAATATTATAAGTAAAACTACTTGCATATATACAATAACGTTACAGTTTACAAAAAACTATGAAAACCCCTTGCAACATACCGTTATATCACAATAAATAACCTTTTACTCTTCTATTTATTTGCTTTATGAAATGTATGCTACTTATAGGGGCAAAGTATTCTAAAAAAAGGATTGTATACCTCAATTTGTAGGAAAACAGCTATATATCACCGATAACTAGTTAAAATTATTGAAAAGAACACATTTTGAGGGTATAAAGTATTATCATAAGTTAAATTCCTGCTATTTATGATATAACACTACAATTTACAAGAAACTATGAAAAACACGTTTAATATACAATTGTATCACAATATAGAGTCTCAAACTTCTATTATAAGCTTACAGTAGTTTAAAATAGCATTTTCTAACGAAAACAACTATAATACCACATTTTGAATTTCTCTATCAAAAAAAGGTTTGAATAATGTCAATTTTCGACATTTTTTAGCCTCTCAAAAATACATTAAAACACTGGAAAAAACGTTGATTTTAAGATTAAAATTGATACCTAAATTTCATGAAAATTACATATTTTTAGCTCATAATATTGTAAAATATAGATGTGTAAAAGTGCTGAATAATGTCAATTTGCGACATTTTTTAGCCTTTCAAAAATACATTAAAACACAAGAAAAAACGTTATTTTTAAGATAAATTTTGATACTTAAATTTAATGAAAAATACATATTTTTAGTTATTAATATTGGAAAATATAGTTGTATCATATATTGAAAGCTATTAAGCTACAGATATAAAGGAATATACTTCAATTTGTAGAAAAAAACAGCTCTTTACTGATAACTAGCTAAAATCATTGAAAACACTACATTTTAAGGGTACATAGCAATATGATAAGTATAATTACTTGTATATATACAATAACGGTACAGTTTACAAGAAACTATGAAAACCCCTTGCAACATACCGTTATATCACAATAAATAACCTTTTACTCCTCTATTTATTAGCCTAATGAAATGTATACTACTTATAGGTGCAAAGTATTCTAAAAAAAGGATTGTATACCTGAATTTGTAGGAAAACAGCTATATATCACCGATGAATCATTGAAAAGAACACATTTTGAGGGTATAAAGCATTATCATAAGTTAAATTCCTGCTATTTATGATATAACACTACAATCTACAAGACTCTATGAAAAACACGTGTAATATACAATTGTATCACAATATAGTCTCAAACTTCTATTATAAGCCTACAGTAGTTTAAAATAGCATTGTCTAACGAAAACAACAATAATACCACATTTTGAATTTCTCTATCAAAAAAAGGCTGGATAATGTCAATTTTCGACATTTTTTAGCCCTTCAAAAATACATTAAAACACTTGAAAAAACGTTATTTTTAAGATTAAAATTGATACTTAAATTTCATGAAAAATACATATTTTTAACTCATAATATTGTAATATATAGTTGTGTAAAAGTATTGAATAATATCAATTTTCGACATTTTTTAACCTTTCATAAATACATTAAAACACTTGAAAAAATGTTGTTTTTAGGATTAATTTTGATACCTAAATTTCATGAAAAATACATATTTTTAGATATTAATATTGGAAAATATCGTTGTAATAAATATTGAAAGCTATTAAGCTAAAGATATAAAGCAATATACTTAAATTTGTAGAAAAAAACAGCTCTTCACTGATAACTAGCTAAAATCATTGAAAACACTACATTTAAGGGTATATAGCAATATGATATGTATAATTGTAACTAGGTGGAGTGTTCATAGCTTATGGTTGAACTGGAATGATAGAAACTCATTTGGTCAGTTCAGGTTATTTATTGCATTAAAATCTGGATTACATATACAGAAATTCTGGTTTACAAATGGTTATCTGAAGGTTAAATGTGGAACTCGCCCAAGACTGCGAGTTTCACCAAAGACACTTCTAGTATACATTGCGGGTTACACGTTGTATATATTTAACTGTATTGATGAGTTGACAATCGTGCATAAATATGATAATGACAATAACAAAATATGAAGAATATAAAATAGGATAGTTAACGTTGCTACGCTGGTTCTCTTAGGGACAGCACTGGTAGAGAACGGAAAACTTGATAAGACTGAAAGGGGTGACTACTGAAGTCGCTACAGTACCACCCCCCCTAGTGACGCGGGAGGAGGAACGAGACTTTGGTAGAGCGGCGTTGCCTGGGTGTTGGCGATGTGAAGGTAGCGATGTGGAGCTAAGCGACGGGCCTTGGCGTGTACTGGTGGTCCTGTGGTCTCGATGTGACGTGGTGTTTGACGGGCATAGCAGTGTTGCAGGCGTGCAGTGTTGCAGGCGTGGCAGTGTTGCGGGCGTGGCAGTGTTGCGATGCCGCCATGGTAGTGTTGCCGCCGGCAGTTTTGCGGGGCGTGGCAGTGTTGCAGGCGTGGCAGTGTTGCGGGCGTGGCAGTGTTGCGTTGCCGCCATGGCAGTGGTGCCGCCGGCAGTGTTGCGGGCGTGGCAGTGCTGCGAGCATGGCTGGTGTTGCAGGCGTGGCAGTGTTGCGGGCGTGGCAGTGTTGCGGGCGTGGCAGTGTTGCCGCCGGCTGTGTTGCGGGCGTGGCAATGTTGCCGCCATGGCAGTGTTGCCGCCGGCAGTGTTGCGGGCGTGGCAGTGCTGCGAGCATGGCAGTGTTGCCGCCGTGCCGGTGTTGCCGCCGTGACTGGTGTTGCCGCCGTGACTGGTATTGCCGCCGTGACTGGTGTTGCCGCCTGGTGATGAGTAATCCACAGGGCGGTGAGTAATCCACAGAGCGGTGAGTAATCCACAGGGCGGTGAGTAATCCACAGGGCGGTGAGTAACGCACAGGGCTGCGAGCGGCGGCCGTGGAGTGAGTCACTTTAACACTGTGGGGCTGAGGGTTGAGTAATCCGCCGGGCTGTTGAGTAATCCATAGGGCGGCGAGCGGCGGCCGTGGAGTGAGTCACGTTAACACTGTGGAGTTGAGGGTTGAGTAATCCACAGGGCTGGTAATCCACAGGGCGGCGAGTGGCGGCCGTAGAGTGATTCAATAACACCGTGGGGCTGCGCAGAATGCGCGTGAGGTCGTGCTGAGGGCGCAAGGAGGCGCCTTGCGGGGTAGTGGCCGCGCTGGATGCGCATAGGCCTGAGGACGCAGTAAGGCATCTGACGGGGCAGTGGCCGCGCTGAATGCGCATAGGCTGCTGAGGACGCAGTGAGGCGCCTGGCGAGGTAGTGGCCGCGCTGAATGCGCATAGGCCGCTGAGGACGCAGTAAGGCGTCTGAGGGCAAAAATGCCCTGAGGAAGGCACAGAAGGTGCCGGGGTCTGGGTGGGAAACCTGACTAGGTGGCGGCTACACGTATGAAGTGTAATTCTCCCGATCCCGCTTTCAACCTAGCGATCACCAGTGAAGCTGGAGGCTAGGAATATACAGCAGGAGCAGTGGGACGAATGTATCCGAAGACGCAGGTCCCACTACTAGGAGAAGTGTGCTCATGTGTCCAGCAAAGCATAGAAATTGCATTTCTATGCCGTGATGTACAGCACCAGTTTTAGCCAACCTAGGAACCATTAGCTACACTCCAGGGTCACCATTTGTAACTAGGTGGAGTGTTCATAGCTTATGGTTGAACTGGAATGATAGAAACTCATTTGGTCAGTTCAGGTTATTTATTGCATTAAAATCTGGATTACATATACAGAAATTCTGGTTTACAAATGGTTATCTGAAGGTTAAATGTGGAACTCGCCCAAGACTGCGAGTTTCACCAAAGACACTTCTAGTATACATTGCGGGTTACACGTTGTATATATTTAACTGTATTGATGAGTTGACAATCGTGCATAAATATGATAATGACAATAACAAAATATGAAGAATATAAAATAGGATAGTTAACGTTGCTACGCTGGTTCTCTTAGGGACAGCACTGGTAGAGAACGGAAAATTTGATAAGACTGAAAGGGGTGACTACTGAAGTCGCTACATAATTACTTGTATATATACAATAACGGTACAGTTTACAAGAAACTATGAAAACCCCTTGCAACATACCGTTATATCACAATAAATAACCTTTTACTCTTGTATATATTAGCTTAATTAAATTGTATACTACTTATAGGTGCAAAGTATTCTAAAAAAAGGATTGTATACCTCAATTTGTAGGAAAACAGCTATATATCACTGATACTATCTAAAAATCATTGAAAAGAACACATTTTGAGGGTATAAAGCATTATCATAAGTTAATTCCTGCTATTTATGATATAACACTACAATTTATAAGAAACTATGAAAAACACGTGTAATATACATTGTATCACAATATAGAGTCTCAAACTTCTATTATAAGCCTACTGTAGTTTAAAATAGCATTTTCTAACGAAAACATCAATAATACCACATTTTGAATTTTCTATGAAAAAAAAGGCTGAATAATGTCAATTTTCGACATTTTTTAGCCCTTCAAAATACATTAAAACACTGGAAAAAAGTTGATTTTAAGATTAAAATTGATACCTAAATTTCATGAAAAATACATATTTTTAGCTCATAATATTGTAAAAATAGTTGTGTAAAGGTGATGAATAATGTCAGATTTCGAAATTTTTAAGCCTTTCAAAAATACATTAAAACACTTGAAAAATGTTTTTATGATTAATTTTGATACTTAAATTTCATGAAAAAATACATATTTTTAGATATTAATATTGAAAAATAGTTGTATCAAATATTGAAAGCTATTAAGCTACAGATATAAAGGAATATACTTCAATTTGTAGAAAAAAACAGCTCTTTACTGATAACTAGCTAAAATCATTGAAAAAACTACATTTTAAGGGTATATAGCAATATGATAAGTAAAACTACTTGTATATATACAATAACGGTACACTTTACAAGAAATTATGAAAACCCCTTGCAACATACCGTTATATCACAATAAATAACCTTTTACTCTTCTATTTATTAGCTTAATGAAATGTATGCTACTTATAGGTGCAAAGTATTCTAAAAAAGGATTGTATACCTCAATTTGTAGGAAAACAGCTATATATCACCGATGAATCATTGAAAAGAACACATTTTGAGGGTATAAAGCATTATCATAAGTTAAATTCCTGCTATTTATGATATAACACTACAATTTACAAGACTCTATGAAAAACACGTGTAATATACAATTGTATCACAATATAGAGTCTCAAACTTCTATTATAAGCCTACAGAAGTTTAAAATAGCATTTTCTAACGAAAACAACTATAATACCACATTTTGAATTTCTCTATCAAAAAAAGGCTGGATAATGTTAATTTTCGACATTTTTTAGCCCTTCAAAAATACATTAAAACACTTGAAAAAACGTTATATTTAAGATTAAAATTGATACTGAAATTTCATGAAAAATACATATTTCTAGCTCATAATATTGTAATATATAGTTGTGTAAAGGTATTGAATAATATCAATTTTCGACATTTTTTAGCCTTTCATAAATACATTAAAACACTTGAAATTTTTTTGTTTTTAGGATTAATTTTGATACCTAAATTTCATGAAAAATACATATTTATAGCTATTAATATTGGAAAATATCGTTGTAGCAAATATTGAAAGCTATTAAGCTACAGATATAAAGGAATATACTTAAATTTGTAGATTAAAACAGCTCTTCACTGATAACTAGCTAAAATCATTAAAAACACTACATTTTAAGGGTATATAGCAATATGATAAGTATAATTACTTGTATATATACAATAACGGTACAGTTTACAAGAAACTATGAAAACCCCTTGTAACATACCGTTATATCACAATAAATAACCTTTTACTCTTCTATTTAATAGTTTAATGAAATGTATACTACTTATAGGTGCAAAGTATTCTAAAAAAAGGATTGTATACCTCAATTTGTTGGAAAACAGTTATATATCACCGATAACTTGCTCAAATCATTGAAAAGAACACATTTTGAGGGTATAAAGCATTATCATGAGTTAAATTCCTGCTATTTATGATATACTACAATTTACAAGAAACTATGAAAAACACGTGTAATATACAATTGTATCACAATATAGAGCCTCAAACTTCTATTATAAGCTTACAGTAGTATAAAATAGCATTTTCTTACGAAAACAACTATAATACCACATTTTGAACTTCTCTAACAAAAAAAGGGCTGAATAATGTCAATTTTCGACATTTTTTAGCCCTTCAAAAATACATTAAAACACTTGAAAAAACGCTGTTTATAAGATTAAAATTCATACCTAGATTTCATGATAAATAAATATTTTTAGCTCATAATATTGTAAAATATAGTTGTGTAAAAGTGCTGAATAATTTCAAATTACGACATTTTTTATCCTTTCAAAAATACATTAAAATCCTTGAAAAAACGTTGTTTTTAAGATTAATTTTGATACTTACATTTCACGAAAAATACATATTGTAGCTATTAATATTGGAAAATATAGTTGTAGGAAATATTGAAAGCTATTAAGCTACAGATATAAAGGAATATACTTCAATTTGTAGAAAAAAACAGCTTTTCACTGATAACTAGCTAAAATCATTGAAAACACTACATTTTAAGGGTATATAGCAATATGATAAGTATAATTACTTGTATATATACAATAACGGTACAGTTTACAAGAAACTATGAAAACCCCTTGCAACATACCGTTATATCACAATAAATAACCTTTTTCTCTTCTATTTTTTAGCTTAATGAAATGTATGCTACTTATAGGTGCAAAGTATTCTAAAAAAAGGATTGTATACCTCAATTTGTAGGAAAACAGCTATATATCACCGATAACAAGCTAATATCATTGAAAAGAACACATTTTGAGGGTATAAAGCATTATCATAAGTTAAATTCCTGCTATTTATGATATAACACTACAATTAACATGAAACTATGAAAAACATGAGTAATATACAATTGTATCACAATATAGAGCCTTAAACTCCTTTTATAAGCTTACAGTAGTTAAAAATAGCATTTTCTAACGAAAACAACAATAATACCACATTTTGAATTTCTCTATCAAAAAAAGGGCTGAATAATGTAAATTTTCGACACTTTTTAGCCTTTCAAAAATACATTAAAACACTTGAAAAAATGTAGTTTTTAAGATTAAAATTGATACTTAAATTTCATGAAAAATACCTATTTTTAGCTCATAGTATTGTAATATATAGTTGTGAAAAAGTTTTGAAAAATGTAAATTTTTCGACATTTTTTACCCCTTCAAAAAACTTTAAAACTTTTAAAAAATTGTTTTTTTTAAAGTTTAATTTTGATACTTAAAAATCATGAGAAATACATATTGTTAGTTTATTAATTTTGGAAAAATAATTGTAAAAATATTAAAAGCATTAAGCTACAGATAAAAAGGAAATCTAAATTTGTAGAAAAAAAAAGCTGTTTACGATAACTACCTAAAATCTTTGAAACACTACTTTTTAAGGGTATATAGAAATATGATAATAAAACAACTTGATATAAAAATAACTTCAGTTTAAAAAAAAACTATGAAAACCCTTGAACAACCTTTATATCACAATAAAACCTTTTACTCTTCTATTATTAGTTTAATGAATGTATGCTACTTATGGGGGAAAAGTTTTCAAAAAAAAAGGTTTGTATACATCAATTTGTGGGGAAAACAGCTATATATCACTATAACTAGTTAAAAAAATTTTGAAAAAAACATTTTTGAGGTAAAAGCTTTCATAATTTAAATTCCCTGCTATTTATGAATAACACTAAAATTTTTACAAAAAAACTTAAAACACGTTAAATAAAATTTGTAACACAATATAGAGCCCAAATTTCTATTATAAGCTTATTGTAGTTTAAAATGCTTTTTCAAACGAAAACAACTAAATACCACAATTTTGATTTTTCGCTATCAAAAAAAGGGCTGAAATTGTCAATCTTTGACATTTTTACCCTTTTCGAAAAATTTTAAAAGAAGACTTAAAAAAAACTTTTTTTTTTAAGTTTAAAAAAGAACCAAAATTTCATGACAAATACATATTTTTGCTCAAATATTTAAAAAAAATTTTGGTAAAAGTATTGTAAATGCAATTTCGGCTTTTTTTTAGCCTTTCAAAAATAATTAAAACACTAAAAAAAAAACGTTTTTTTTAAGTTTAAATTTTTGATGTTTTAAATATCAAAAAAAATTACTATTTTAGTTTTTAATATTGGAAATTAGTTGTAGCAAATATGAAAGTTTTAAAGCTACAGATTAAAGGAATATACTTCAATTTGTAGAAAAAAAAGTGTTTAGGGGATAATAGTTTAAAAAAATCATTGAAAACACTACATTTTGGGGAAAATGCAATATGAAGTAAAACAACTTGCAATATACAAAACGTTACATTTTTACAAAAAACTATGAAAACCCCTTGCAACATCCGTTATATCACAATAAAAAACTTTTACTCTTTATTTTTATCTTAATGAAATGTATGCTACTTATAGGTGCAAAGTATCAAAAAAAAGGTTTGTATCCCAAATTTTGGGAAAACACTTTTAATCACCGATAATAGTCAAAATCTTTGAAAAGAACATTTTTTGAGGGTTAAAGTATTTTAATTAAAATTTTCCTGCTATTTATGAAATAACATTTACAATTTACAAAAAAACTATGAAAACACGTTTAATATAAAATTGTATCACAATATAGAGTCTCAAACTTCTATTATAACTTACAGTAGTTTAAAATACTTTTCAAACAAAAACAAATAATCCCGCTTTTTGAAAATCTCTATCAAAAAAAAGGGCTGAAAAATGTCAAATTTCGACATTTCTTACCCTTTTCAAAAAATCCCTTCAACCCCTAAAAAAAAACGTTGTTTTTAAAAAATTTTTGATACCAAAATTTTCAGAAAAAACTTTTTTAGTCATAAATTGTAAAATATAGTTGTGCAAATATTAAAAGCTATTAAGCACAAATAAAGGAATATCCCCAAATTTGTAGAAAAAAAAAATCCTCACTTTTAGGGGGAGCTGTTTTTTTCTAGTTTTTAAAAAATAGCTAAAATCATTGAAAAATATTTTTTTAGGGTTATAGCAAATATAAGTAAAAACATTTTATATCAATNCAGAATGTACGGTAGGTGAGAAGACAATAGTAGGTCTATAGCGCATAGTAACATCCTAGCAGAGAGGAGTGGGACAGGAGACTAGAGCAGAAAGACGGGGCCCTGTGTACGGTGTTAGGGCTGTATGGGGACAGAAAGGAAACTGAAAGTATTGTAAACCTCACCAAAGTGTTCCTAACGCAGTGTTGGGAGATAAGAACACAAAATAGAAACTGATCAAAATGTCTTTCCCAGGTGAAATAAACAGGGGAAGAGTTAACAAGTTTTGTTAACGAAGGAGACGAAGTGGAAGAGGACCTATGAAGCGATACTAAGCGACTAAGGTCACAAGAAGAAGAAGGAGAGGTGAGGACAATATGTTTGTAGTGAATGAAGTGATTGAGAGAACAAGGAAGGAGGGAAGAAAGAAATATCTAGCCTTTCTAGATATTGAGAAAGCGTATGACAGAGTGGATAGGAGAATGTTATGTAAGGTATTGGAGACGATTGGCATGAGTGAGAAGGTTGTTAAAATAATAAGCAGTATGTATGAGAACACACAGGCCAAGTTCGGTATGGGTGACCTTGAGACTGGATGGGTGAATAGTAAGAGAGGAGTAAGACAGGGCTGTGTCCTTTCTCCTCTACTTTTTGGATTATATGTTGAGGAAATGGCAGTGAGAGTGAAGCGTACAGGTCTGGGTGTGAAAATTGGAGATGAAGTGTTGAGTGTACTGATGTATGCAGATGATGTGGTGATCCTTAGTGAAAACCACAATGAGCTACAAGAGATGCTGAATGCTGTGACTGAGTATGGAAGGGACTTCAACGTTAGGCTCAGTAAGGAGAAGAGTCAAGTGTTGGTGGTGAATGGGGATGACTCTGATGATGACAGGATTTGGATGGTGGGTGGGAATGAAATAAAGAGAACGAAAGAGTACAAGTATCTGGGTATTTGGTTGGATGATAAAGGCTATGAGAAAACTAAACATGAGAGGATAGCTAGAGCCAACCAGTGGGTTGGAAGGCTAGGCAGTGTGGCAGATGTCAGTGGCAGATGTCGGGCCAACAAGTATGAAGTGGTGAGAGGACTATGGAAGGGTGTGGCAGTCCCTAGCATTATGTATGGCCTGGAAACAATGGTGTGGTCTAGGAAGGAGTTGGACAGATTGGAAGTAACACAGAACAAAGCAGGCAGAATAGCATTAGGAGCCAATAGGTATGTGGCAGTGGAAGCGATTAGAGGAGACATGGGATGGAGCACGTTCAGAGAGAGGATAGCAAAGGCAGGACTGAGGTACAGAGCTAGACTGCAACGAATGGATGACAGCAAATGGGCAAGCAAGGTTTGGGACTGGAATATGTATGGGAAGTGGATGAAAGACTCAGTAAAAGTGGAAAGATGGACAGGTGAACTGGGAATGTTTGTGACAGGAGTGATGAGACATGGGAGTATGGCTGTATGCAAAAAGGAAATAAATAGGAGAGTGGAAGAGAAAGGGAAAGAAGAATGGCTGAGGGGAATGAGTGAGAAATCAACACTGGAATGGTACAGGAGAAAGGACCAGCCACGGTATGAAAGGTTCTATGATGGTGGCTATGGAGGGGACCTACTCTTCAGAGCCAGGACAAAGTCGCTGGAGGTAAATAGTCGTATGTACAGATGGAAGAATGATGGCAGCAAGGTGTGTGTGATGTGTGTGACAGGAGTGGATGAAACCGTGGAGCACTTGATGCTGGAATGTGAACGGTATGAGTATGCTAGAACAAAGATGTTGGAGGTAGTGGAAGGAGAGGTCGGAGTGGAAGAATGGCGAGAGATGAGAGACAGGAGAGTGGAGATGGAGTACCTGCTGGGGTTGTGTGCTGAGTGGAGAAGTGACAGTCGTGTGATTGAGAGTGTAAAAGAATTCTTGGAGAATTCGTGGAGAGCACGTAGGAGAGAGCATGAGAGGCAGGGGGCCCCTCAATGATGGGGGACCCCGTATGAATGTGATGCAGAGAGAGGAAGGAGGGGAAAAAGAAATCCCTAGTTTTGCTTCCCCCTTTTGCTTCTCTCCCAACAGATTACGTGTGTGGGAGAACGCCGGACCCAAGGCTTCACTGACAGCATCTGCTGGGTGACTCCCAAATCAAAATCAAAATCAAAAATCAAGTCTTCTATTCTTATCCTTCCCTCCTTGGTTCTTATCCTGTCCCAGGTTTCTACTAGGTTTTCCCTCCTTTTTCACCTCTCTAATTCCTTTTTCCAAGTCGAGCTTGTCCCAACCTCCTGCAGGATCTGCTTCACCCATCTAGCCTCACTAAGTCCCTCTATTTTCTTCAGGAGGTTGAGTTTCCCTTTTAAAATCCTTTCCCTGAAGGTGCTCCACCCCATATCTCCTCGAATGGCACACAGCAGTGCTGTTTGGGGCTCCTAATCCCCATCTGCCAATAATGTTCCGTGTCCTCTCTAGCTTATGCGGGGTTCACACTAGTACATGTATTTGCTACGTGCGTCTTGTCAACGTGACGTCATCGTGACGTCACTTCCTGCTAGTGTGACCTTGAAAGACGTGCGTCTCGAGGCTCAAAGATTCGGAGCCGCCAATTCTTTTGGCGGGCTTTCTCCAGAATGCGGGAGCGGTGGTGCCACAATTTATAAAACCCTTATACGTAACTAAGTTTTGCAATATCAAATAATGCGTTTCCAAGGTCTGATTAAAATATATTTATTATCAGTGATTCTGGAAGACAATATTAGTAATGGAAGACATACATGATGTGAAAATATTGTGTTCCGCTGCTTGAAGGCGGAACAGCGGCATCGCTGCTTGAATGTAAGCTCCAGCAACACAACTATCTCTGGTGTATTTTCCTGCGTTATTGCTCGTGTTCTCTATTTCTAACCCTCTCACGTGCCCCTCTAGTAGCTACTGTAGTGCCCGTTTCATAACGTGTATTCCACAGTCCTGGTTACTCTGCTGCCACACCCACACAGTGGAAAACAATATAAATGATAAAAAAAAAGATGTGAGAAAAAAGGTAAGTACTGTTTGGATCTAAATAATAATTCGTTAATAAATAATCATTAATATATTTCTCCCTTTGCTTGTAATATTATAATAATTACACATTCACAAGTTTTCTTAATTCTAAGTCTTCTTCTCCCCTAACGATACGCACGCATAGTGCTCAAGTCGTCATCCTAATGTAGTTTACTATCTCTGGTAACTTCGGTTGCACTGTTACCACTTTAACGATACGCACGCGTAGTGCTCAAGTCGTCATCCTAATGTAGTTTACTATCTCTGGTAACTTCAGTCGCACTGCTACCACTTTAACGATACGCACATACAGTGCTCAAGCCGTTGTCCTATACTAATGTAGTCTATCCCACTTCCAAAGTTTCCCTCTCACTCATTTTTCTGTTCCCTTCTCTCTCCTTGGCCTCACACAGCTGGCTGTAATACGCTGTAGTTGCACCCCCTGCTAATTCGGGACCGCTTGGCCACCAGGTCCGCCAACGGCTCCTACCTTGGGACCCTTTACAAAGGGCGAGAATATCACCTCCCCACAGGCGACTTAACTCAGCGAGCGTCTGGCTGCTTCTAAGGTTATCCTAATGTTGAACTCCCCTTCTCACTTCGTTTCGCTACGTGGCTAATTACTACTGGCTTAAAATATAAGCCTTTCTCCCTACCCAGTGATTCAGGACTGAGGAGTGGAGGAAAATTACTCGTTAGCTTATTGATACTTATAAGTTATTTCAACTCTTCCCCTATTAATGTAATTTCTCTCATTACACTACTATATACCATCCTTCCTACAGCATCACGCTACGCCACCAACGTAGCGTGATGGCCGTGCAATAGGTAGTAATTATTAGTGACTTGAAAAATAGCGCCACGACTGCGATATGTGGCAACACCTGTGGCCCCCGCTATACAGAATTCACTTGTAACCTTTGCAATAGCCTGTTGTCAGGGATTGTAGCGCTATATAGGTAGGGCAGGGAGTGAAGGGAGTAATAGGTGTGTCATGAGGTACAAAAGGGAGGAAGTAAGGAAAGCAAGGCGGTTTTATACTGCAATGTTTTCTGATAAGAGCGAGCGGGAGTGAGACGAGGTAACGTCATCGTGACGTCACGATAACAAGACGCACGTAGCAAAAACGTTAAGTGTGAACCGGGCCTTAGTAATGTCTCCCTCCCGATAATAGGTTATATATAGTGCGTTTTCGCGACCGTTGTAGCCCGGTCTAGACTGGTTCAGTCCGCGGCAGAGTCTGTTTTCGCAAGGCGACTGGACCGGGCTAGACTGGTCCAACCCAGCAGTGGCGGATCTAGGATTTTCTGCAGGGGGGTGACTTCCTCGAGGCCCCGATGGGGCCCGAGCCCGCTGCACCAGAAGGCATTGACCCAGCTCCTTCACTTCGGCAGTGCTCTGTTTCATGATTACCTCAGGAATGAGAGCACAAAGCTCATAATGCGCCCTTTTATCCTGACTGAACAGAGATTTCATCTCACTACATAATTTTTTTATCACTTCAAGGAATGGTATCGCTACAGTCCTCTTCCAATATTCGGCTACGGACTCAGATGGGCAGTTGTTTCGTAGTGTTTGTCGACCGCATACTCTTGGCCGTTGCTCAGTAGACCCAACTTTTTCAGCTAGAGCTAGTACTTCCACGTAGGCTACATATGCTGAAACCACTCGTCGATCCCTTTTCGGATGTCCACATACGAAAGGTTTACCTCTTCGATCTTCTGAAACCCGAAGTACACCTCCATCAGTCTACCTTGTAGCGATGTAACCAGTGGTGGCATAGGTTCCAGCAGTTCCTTTGCACACACAAAGTTGACAATATGGCCAAAGCTTGCCATCGTATGCCGTAGACCATTGGCTGCAGTCCTGGTATTTGTGTCCCAGCTCCATTCTTCATTGTGCGGATAGAATCTCTCATCAGTTGTGGGTTGACATATTTCATCGAGTGACGACAATGTATTCGTACAACTCGAAGATTGTTTCGAAGGCGGTATGCCTTTCGATCCATCTCGTCTTGCACAGGTATCTTAGCTTGACCTTCTTTGCGTCTGGAGACAGGGCATGGATAATGACCTCCAAAAACCTCTGTCGCTTCGGTGAATTGTCAAAAAAGCTGAACAACTCTCGGCAATTCCATCATATTTACAATGGATGGGATTTTGCAAGCATGGCAGATAACAAGATTGAGTCCATGCAGACAACAACCTTGATAATCCGCATCCGGCGCAAGCTTGGACATTTCAGCTTGAACACCCTTCTTGTCGGAGCTCATTGACGCAGTTGTGTCGTATGCCTGCAGCCTGACCCTTACAATCAGCAATGCTGATCTTATTTCTCTCAAGGATTTTTTTAATTGCCTTGGCAATAGCCTGTCCAGTCGTACGTTCAAGGTCGCATATGTCTATCAGCACTTCACTCTTTTTCGGTTAGGATGGATTAGCAACGAAGTCGAGTAGGCGAATGCATACTGACAAAACCTCACGGCCTTGTGATGTTGTTTCATCCGCGGTGATTGCAAAGTGAGGGTGTTTTTCAAGGCATTTTCGAAAGTAGTCACAGAACAAGTCGGCAGCTACATTTGTGATGCCAGGGTTTTAAGTTACGGGACACCTTGGGTTGGAAAAATATTAATTGGAAATTCCCTTTGACTAAAAAAAATCCCCTGTCACAATGAAAGGGGATGAACTTAGGGTTTAGTAAGGGGGAAATGCTGCACCAGCCCAGGCGAGTAATTTAGGGTTTACCCCCGAACACGATTTACATATGAGAATTTTTGGTAGTGGGGGTGGGGACTTTTATTACACCGAAAAGGCTGAAACTCTTTTGAGACGTGGGGAAGATTTCCATAACAGGGAAAATCACCTGGGGTTTTGCAATAAACACAAGAAGCTTACTTAAGATCACCCGGGTTTATCCCCACGAAAAGTATTTTTTTGTTTGGAACTTAGGTAATGAAATCAAATTAGGCGAGGAAAGCTCTACAGCATAACCTACCCACTGACTATTTTCTTAGAACTACCATCTTGCCCGTACACTGAGACTATAGTAAATGGAAATATATATAGGAGGGGAAAGAAAGAGTAATGGGGGTTGTGATTCACTGTACCATGGGGCCGTTTTTTTTCCCGGAAGACATTCCCCAGACCCTTAAGGGAAAAGCGGAGGAGAGACCCCTTTTAATAACACTATAAGGACAGGCCAGGCCTCTATGGTTAATGAAACCTAAACAACTGTCCCATATATAGAATTTTAAACAAGGAGGGGGGGGGGGGGAAATAGGGGCGAGTTACCGATATTTACCTTTTGAAGGAAGCGGAGGAGAGATGGACCCGCATGACAAGACAGGGCAAAGTTGGGAGGATTAGCGGAAAAAAAGGGAATTTTTCGGTCCTTATGAGGGGGTTTCCCCCTGAAGGGGATATGATTTTGAATGATTTAAATTTAGCTAACGAAGCAAGTATACATATGAAATGGCTGCCTATAACGCGTTCTTTTAATTTGATATAGAAAAATTTTAATCCCTTTTATTCTAATATCCGGGGAGAGGTGTTCCCCCTTTTGGGTAGCCTACGAACGGTTTTCAGAGTGACAGGTACGGAGTGGAACAAAAATTTTGGTCGACTTTTAATTTAGCGAAAAACCCGACTAACCCACCCATTTTAAACGTAATCGCCCCACTATTGTGTCTGTTTTAAAAGGACATTAAAAATCAAGAGTGTTTTCGATCTTTTCAGGAGGGTGGGGGGAGGATGAAATTTTTTGACTTACTGTTAGCGGCCGCAAAAAAAAATGTCCCACCATTTGGACTGTTTTCGGTGTATGGGGGGGAGGGGGGGGGGAGATAGAAGTGGGAGAAAAAAAGAAAGAAGATAAATATTACGGAACAAAAAAAGATTGATTGGCCTTAGTATAATAAGAATAACCGTTTTCCATATACTGGACCTAGGCGAAAAACTTGCCCCAGCCCAAAAAATATAGTTTTTGAGCCCTTTTTCCTTTTACAGATACAAAACCCGGGAATCGTATGAGGGGGAATTTCCCCACCCTTTTTCTCTCCAAAATTTCCCGGGGCATTCCCAAACGTCTATTCCCGGGAGAATTAAATTCTTCAATAAGATTAATTTATGACCTCCCGTTTCCTTTCAAAAGCTGTGTCAAGAGGATGTGTCTGAAGGGGACAAATTTTATGGTTAATTTACTAGAGATTTTTATTTTTTTAAAAACGGTACTGAATGTGTTTGATTACACAAATATCAATAAAAGGAAAAGTATCCCAATCAACCCCGCCCGGGCAGAAAGTGGTGTCAAAACCGACTCAATACCAAATTTTCCCGTTGTAGGAAGGGCCCGGGCGCACCACCGGCTACCCTCATGGTTACGGGAAAGGGCCCCAACAAGTCTTGAAATTTTCGCACCCCTCAAGCTGGCTGACTGTAGTTGAGTAGCCGTACGTATCCGAAAAAAAATATCCCTCACCGAACCAGTGGCCCGTGAAAGTAGAACTCCGAATTCTAGAAATAAAAAAATCTCCGACCAAATTTTTTCAGCTAGTCCGCACACACTCAATTCCTTGACTCGGAATTACATTTAACACTTTTGTTTAATCTGCACATGAATACACCACAAGTGGGGTTGGGATTAAACTTAAATTAAAAATACTCCTTCCCCAAACCCAGACTGAGTCCGTTAATGAAATTCAAGAGACTGCCCCCAATAAAAACCCCCTCCCTGGGTATACAACCCCCAAAACCCGAGTAGGTTTAAAACCTTTCAAGTCCAAAAAAAATTATCAATTTTCATGTTCAAAAATTCTTCCGTTTTTCTAATTTAACACTTTTGGATACCGAATTTTTCCCATCTTGTTTTGTGGGGGCATGGGTCTTGTTGACGCCATGTACTTCTTGAGGGCCCTTTTCACCCTTTTAAAAAACTTTTCAGGAACCTGTAGGTTTTGGAAACTAAGAGTGTGCCCTTCCTGAGCCGGTGTCGCTGACCTCTCCCCCCCCCCCCCCCCCCTTTGGTTTTTGGGCACCCTTTTTGCTCGTGGTTGTTGTGGGACACGGGGGGGCGGCGCTCGGGGGTTCAGACCCCCCTTGACCCCCTGACGGAAATGTGTCAGGCGGGCCTGTGTTGCGGAGCCAGGGGACGGACCGAGGGAATAAAATTTTCCCTCCCACACTTCACATTTTTTACATGGTGGTGGTTGCGAGGGTTTTTGGGGGCGTGGCGGCTAGACGCGGCGGCTGTAGCGGAGGAACGGTGGTACGGCGGCTATGGCGGTGAAGCGGGGGCATAGCTGAGGTGAGGGGGCTGCGGGGCTGCGATGCCGGCTGGCTGTGGCGGCTCGCTTCTTACACTCAGCCACATGGTCATGGTTCATGTGTGTAGGGTTTTGGTTTTTGGGGGGAAAGATTAATGAACCTACTATAATACGATTACTGTATAAAAATTTTACCAAAATTTACTTATCTTGCTTTTTTCCCAAGGTGAGTTTCTGGAACTATTGAAGGAAAAAACCCCACCGCTGCCACCGTGTGATGCCAGGTTTTTTATTTTCTGACACCTTTGTTTAGAATGATTTTAAATTGGAAAATTTCCCCCTTGGGGACTAAAAAATTCGTCACAACAAATTTGGGTTGAATTTGGGGGTTTAGTAAGGGAAATGCTGCACCAGCCAGGCGAGTAGTTCTATTTTTATCCCGAACACGTTTTACTTTAAGAATTTTTGGAGTGGGGTGAGTATTATTATTCCCGGGGAAAAGGCTGAGATCTTTTTTGAGACGTGGGAAGTATTTCCATAAAAGGGGAATAACAATCACCGGGTTTTTTTTTTCCCCAAAAAAACACAAGAATTTATACTTTAAAATCATCCGGTTTATTTCCCACGAAAAGTTATTCTCTTTTTTTAAAAAAATTAGGTACATATTAAAATTTTAATTTGCACAGGAAAGCTCTAAGGCATAATACCTCACTGAATTATTTTTTTAGAACTAATCTACGTATACACAAGCTTAACACCGTGGGGCATAAGGAAAATATAGGGGGGGGGGGGGGGGGGGGGGGAAGTAAGAGTAATATGTTTTTCGCGTTCACTAAACCATGGGGTTTGGTTTCTCTCCAGACTGAGCATCGTGGGAAACCCTTTGGGGGGGTAAATGAGAGATCATCTAATAAACTTGGGGGGCATGACATGCTACCTTGCTTTAAAAAGGCTTTAAACCACGGTATTATATAGAGAGAGAGAGAGAGATAGAACATATAAAAAGGGGGGGGAAGAGAGGATGAGGACCAGGTTTACCTTTTGAGGGGGGTGAAGAGAGACTGATGGTCGCGGGGTTTCCCACGAGGGGGGGTTGGAAGACCCGCAAAAAAGGGGGATTTCGGAACTTAGAGAGGTTCCCCAAAGGGGAGTAAAGACTTTGAATGACTCAATTAGCTAACGAAAAGGTATACTTTGAAATGGTCCCTAAAAACCGTTTTTTTAATTTGATATAGAAAAATTTTAAATCCTTTATTCTAATTTTCGGGGAAAGGTGTTCCCCCTTTTGGTCACCTCGAACGTGTTTTCCGAGTGACGGGGGTATCGGGTGGGAATAGAAATTTGGTCGATTTTTAATTTTAGCGAATAACTCGACTAACCCACCCATTTAATGATAACCCGACTCTATTTTTCTGTTTTAAGGACATAAGAATCAAGAGTTTTCCTCGATCGTAGGGGGATAAGGGGAGGAAAAAAATTTTTGGCTCTATAAGTTTTTTGACGATCGCGAAATAAATGTCCCAACTTTATGACTGTGACCCGGGTTTTGGGGGGGGGGGAGAATGGGGGGGGGAAGATAGAAGTGGAAGAGAGAAAAGGGGAAACGAATAAAAAGATAAAAGTGCGCGAACAGAAAGTTTTGAAGGGCCCTTATTATAAAAAAACCGGTTTCCCCCCTTTATATGGATCTAGGCGAAAATTTTGCCCAGCCAAAACAAGGTTATTGAGACCTTTTTCCTTTTACAGAAAAAACCCCGGGGAATGATGTGGGAATTTCCACCCTTCTTCCGAATTTCGGGCATTACACAGGCTCGTCTTTTACTGCTTGGATGCTTGAAATTCATTATTCTGGAATGTAGGACATATAATCACATTTAAAATTGCATTTTTCAAATTGAGTATGATATAAAAAATATTTTAAGGCGCTCACCACGCCGGCAGCGCGGCAGCAGCAGCAGCATATAAAAATTTATAATCCCCCCCAAATAGATAAAAAGGAAGAAAAAGTTCCCGTAAAGTGATGGGTTACCCAAAAATGTTGGTGTTTCTCTCACCGTCGGTAGTCAAGTAAAGTCAGTGAAAGGAAAAAAAATAGACCCAGTAAAGGGCCGTGGCTTCAAAGGTTTTGTTTATTATAGACTAAGCTCATTTTTATATATATTTTAGGGTTTGTGAAGTGCATTTCTATACACGTGTCACATTTAGGTCGTGTAGCACTGCGTGTCATGTAGAAAAGGGGGTGATTTAGGGTGTGAGGTGCAGGGAGACGTAGCAGCGGCCACCCCAAACACAATAGTCACTTTTTAAACAATACACCCCTTCTACCACAAATCACTAGCACACGGGTCCTTTTTATACTTAAAATGTGATACATCAAAACCCTTAAAACCAAGCTTTCCAAAAGTAAAATGAGAAAATGATACCTTTATGTTGAGTTGACAATTCGAGCGGGATAAGGGGGTGATATGCAAAAAAAAAAATTAAAAAAAAATTAAAAAATTTCATGCAAATGGAGTCCGTTAATCCGAACCCCTTTAAAATCGAGGTCCGTTATTAAGGGTTTGCCTGTATTTTCCTCTCCCTCTCCACGCCTCCTCCTGGTCTGTTAGATTAAGGAAGAAATAAAGGGACAGGCCGCACATTGCAAGGTAATGGGTTTGCAGTGGGATGGGTGTTGAGAGGGGTTTTTTTTGACTCAAAAAATCCAGAGTGTTAACCCCCCTTCAACGAAGGATTCTTTGTGTACAAAAGGGGTAAAATTAAAAATGAAGGAAAACCCCTTGTAATAAGAACACTTTTGGTAACACCATAGTGCTCCTTTAGATCGGAAATGACCCAAAACCTGACTTAAACCCCTGAAGATACACAAAAAAAAGGTTTTACCAAGACACAACATTTTTTTAAAGGGTCACCCCGCATGCCAACCCAACAATGCTGGGCCATTACTCCCTCCAGAAAAAGGGGCACGGCTCCCCACCACACCTGTAAAAACACTCCCCACCACCCCCACCACCCCCCCCCATTGCCCCCAAGGACACCCCCCACAGGCACGGGTAAAACCCACACTTGCCCAACAACACCCCACCTAAAAAAGTGGATTTTCATGTGCCGGGCAATTTACTTTTTGTCTTGAAACACTTGCTACAAATATCACACTTGTATTCTATAGTCAGTGTGATCAAGGTGTGTTTTTTGGATGAGAAATGGTAAAAAAATTTTTTCCCCCCTTAGACATGCAGTTTCAAACCCACTATGTATAGGGTGGTCGGTGAGGCTCCTTTTTTATTAAATCTTTTCCCACACTCAAGACTTTCCATTTTTTCTTAACCCACTGTGTGTCAGGGTTGTGTGGTGAGGCTAGAACTTGAGTAAATCTTTTCCCACACTCGAGACTTTGCTGATTCTTAACCCCACTGTGTATCGGGGGTGTTTTTGGTGAGGTATCTTTTCAGTAAATCTTTTCAAACACTCGAGACATTCATATTTTTTAAACCACTGTGTGTAGGGGTGTCGGTGAGTCACTCTTTCTAGTAAAATTTTCCCACTCTAGAATTATAATTCTTAAACACTGTGCGTAAAGGGAAATGGCTCAAGCGGATTTGCTTTTGAATTTTTTTGTCCCCCTGTGGCATTCAGCTCAGTCTGCCTTGTGGCTGGTGCCGCCCAGGGATTCTTGCCATACACTCTGCCTCCCCACCCGAGGCAGACGATCCTGCTGCTCCCGGCCCACTCATCTGCTCCCCGCCCCACAGCCTCCCCCGCAGCAATACTTGGCCAGCACCCGCGAGGGCGGCCTGGGGGAAACCCCTGGAGAGCCGGAGCGAGCCGGGTCAGTCCGGGGGCGGAGCAGCCGTTTGGTGTGACCCAGCACCCTGAACACCACCACCCCCAAATTCAACATCTTTGAATCTTTTCTTAATAAGAAGATTTTTAAGCATTACAGTGCCGACATTAAATTAGTCCCCCCGGGGCGAGGGCGGACAAATTAATGTCAAATTTTGCTTAAACATTAAGAGGGACCAAAAAATAGAAGCAATGATTGGCCGTCACAAGAGGGGCGTAGAGGGGGAGCTTCGAGCCCCCCAAAGGAAACCACAGTCATTGTTGTTTTTGTCGGGTGGGAAAGGGTTTTTTTCCCGCGACCCGTCCCTCTTGTGCTCCCTCTCACTGCACCGCGTCCCTTTGAGCCCCTGGTTGTTGATATGGGCAAGAATAAGGATTCGGAATCTATATCGGGGTCCCCATCATGAGGGCCCCCTGCCTTCAACGTGCTCCCCCAAGAATTCCCGAAAATTTTTACACTCTAAACACACGGGGCTGTCACTCCTCCACCAGACACAACCCCGCAGGTACCCATCCCACACTCCGTCTCTCATCTCTCCCATTCTTCCACTCCCACCTCTCCCACCACATCTTTGTTTAGCATATCATACCTTCACATTCCAGCATCAAGTGCTCCACGGTTTCATCCACTCCCGTCACACACATCACAACACCTTTCTGCCCCCATTTTTCCATCTTACATAAAAGCGCTTTGTTCGCCAGAAAAAGCTTTACAGAGAGGTGCATCGGGCCCCGCCATTTTTAAATTTTGAAAAGGTGGCGCCGCTATGCGGAGGTGCATTCCCTCAAAAATGTCAAATGTTTTATCATTCTGGCACGGGTTTTGCCTTTTCAATACCCCATGACGCAAATATATGTAGTATTAAGTTAAAAAATGAAAAGAAGTGGTATTTAGGATGTATTTTTTTTTTACTAACCTTTTGTTTCCCTTTTTTTTCATACCAAAACCCCCTCATTCCAAAAATTGTCTCCAATCTCAATACCCTCTCCCCCCCCCACAATTTGTTTTGGTGAAGTCAAAATGGGTGGGTGGGGATGGGTAAAGGGGGAGTGAATGGTGTGGGGTGATGGGGAAAGGGTGAGTGAATGGGGGGGGTGATGGGGAGTGAATGGGTGTGGGGGAGGGTGAGGAATGGGTGGGGGTGAGGGTAAAAGGGGGAGTGAATGGGGTGGGGTGAGGGTGAGGGGGATGGGGGAAGGGTTTGGGGTAATGATGTTAATGTTGGGGTAGGTAATGGGTGGGGGGAAGGGCGAGGAAGGGTGGGGGGGTGGGTGATGGGGGAGGGGAAAAGGGGGGGGTGGGGTGGGTAATGGGGAGGAAGGGGGGGGGTGAGGGGGAGGGGGAAAGGGTGAATAAGGGAAATGGGTGATGAATGGGGGGGGTAAGGGTGATGGGTGAGTAAGGGTAGGGGGGGATGGGTGAGGGAATAGGGGGGGGGTGATGGGTAATGGGTGAGTGAATGGGTGGGGGGGGATGGGAATGGGTGGGAAGGGTGGGGGGGGTTGATGGGTAAGGGTGAGGAAGGGTGTGGGGGGGAGGGTAAGGGTGAGGAATGGGTGGGGGGGGGGGGATGGGAAGGGTGAGTGAATGGTGTGGGGTGAGGGTAATGGGGAGTGAATGGGTGGGGTGATGGGTAAGGGGAGTGAATGGGTGGGGGGGGTGATGGGGAATGGGGAGGAATGGGTTTGGGGGGGATGGGGAAAAGGGTGATTATTTATTTAATGCCAAAAAGGTAATGTGCCAGACAAGGGAAAAGGGTGAGCGAATGGGGGTAGGGTGATGGGTAAGGGTGAGTGAATGGGTTGGGGTGATGGGTAATGGGTGAGTGAAAGGGTGTGTGGTGATGGGAATGGGTGAGTGGAGGAAATTCCTCCCCTTTTTTGATCCTTTTTTCTTTTTCCCGTCAGTTTCTCTTTGACTTTAATCCCTCCAATTTCCCCTTATCCCCATTTCTCCCTTTTCCCTTTTCTCATATCTCCTTTCCCCTTCCCTCTCTCCCCCCTTCCATATCACCCCATCATCACCAAAAAGGAGGAGGATTCCCCCTCTATGTGCACGGGCGACTGCCATTTCACCACCCTGTAGGACGCTGTCGTCCATGAAAAAAAATGGCGCCATGTTTTACGCCCGAGTGACACCCTTTTGTGAAGCTCTTGGTTCGCTTCATAGGTCCTTTCCACTTCGCTCCTTCGTTAAAAAAAAACTTTTTAATCTTTTCCCCGTTTATTTCACCTGGGAAAGAATTTTGATCAGTTTATTTTGTGTTTTTATCTCCCAACACTGCGTTAGGAAACTTTGTGAGGTTTACAATACTTTGTTTCCTTTCTGTCCCAACAGCCCCAACACCTAACAGGGCCCCTCTTTGCTCTGGGCCCATCCCCCCTCCTCTCTGCCTAGGGGCTGTTACTTTGAGTATAAGCTTTTCCCCCTGATCCAACTTTTTTGCATCCACAAGACATGTTCTACAGTTTTTTTCAACCTGCAGTACAATTCTGGTTCTCCCGTTCCCCTTCCTTCAGTTTACTTCCAAGGTGCCTGTTTTGCTTTAAGAGTAACTTACTCCCCCCGTCTCCTACATGCCAGGGCACCCCTTGGTTTTTTTCCTCCTGTACCCCTGCAACGTTGATTCCTGGCCATTTTCCCCCCTGCCCTTTAACTAGCCCATTTTTTCTTTTTTTTTTGTTCTATTATTCCATTTGTTCCATTTTCCCCTCCACAGTTCTTCTTTTTCCCAAATCTTTAGTTCCCTTTTTCCCGGGGAACTGATCTATTTTCCTGGGATATTTTTTTTGCCCCTTATTTCACTAAGTCTTTTAATTTCTTGTGGAACACCAGTTTCCTTTAATTACCCAAGGGGGGAGGGGGAGGTCAGGGGGGAGACAGAGGCGTGAAGGCGGGCAGGTGAGAGCTTTTTTTTGTAACTTTTCTGCTAAGCTTTTTAGGGTCTGTCAAGCCGTTCTCGGCTTGGCACAATTTCCTTTTATCCACCTGTAGCCCTTTCTTTTCCCCGCCCCCGTGGGGAGGAAGGGACCCCCAACAGGGCAGTTTTATACAAAGACATAGTCCCTCCTTGAAGGAGGACAAAAGATCCGGATCTTCAAACACTGTGATCCCCGTCTTTTCTCTTATGGGTTTTAGACAGACACTAAAAAGGACTTGAAGAGACAAACAATGCCTTGGGAAAAAGTGTTTCGAGAACATGGGGTATTGTGGGAGATTTCGTGCAAACAGCGATTGCACCCTGAGACTGAAACAGGGTATTTCCTTTCCCTAGTCTCTCAATTTCCAATTCGGTATATGGGGATGTGGGACGCTACCCCGAAAAAAGATCCTTCCCATCGGGGGTTTTACTGTAAGAGACAATCTGGGTGGAGGAGGCCAAGGGGGTGCCCCCAAGCTCGTGGCTGGAGCAAGTGATGTTTTTGCGAGAGTGTTGGTATGGGAAAAAAAAGCGTAGTGGCACTGGGCGCCCAGGAGACAATCTGCCCCACACCGCCGCTACCCCGGACTCCCCACGTTGCACCCATATATCGTCGCCGTATAGGTTGGAAAGGGTGCTAAGCTCTCTGGAAAGGCACAACTTTTTTTTGCACCCCTATGGATGCAAGTATATCCATATGCAAAAAAATTTATCGAAACACCAAAATTCTTCAAGTATATATTTTTTTTTGAGTCTAGTGTATTTTTATCAGGCCGGCCTGGGAGCTCCGAATGGGCGTCAACGAGCCGTGGTCCGTCGTCTGCGGGCTCAGTTGTGTTTTGAGAGCTCGGGGAATTTACAGATTTTTAATGCGGATCATTTTTTAAAAAGGGCGAGGGGCAAAAAGTGACAACATTTGTTTATATATTCAATAAGGCTATATTTTTACGCATTAAACAGGAATGATGAAATGGTTTGGGCGATACTTAAGTTCATCTGTCCCCTGACTACCCACCCTTTAACTGTTGATGAAAAAACTATGTATCTTCCTTTTCTCCCCTCCAGCCTCCTCCTGCGCCTTGTACGTTTAAGGGAAAAAAAAGACATTTCTCGCACATTGCCTGGTATATAGGCTTCAGTGGGTGGTGTTGTGAGATGGGTCTTTTTGACTCAAACATCCAGAGTGTTTAAATCCCCCTTTAACGAAAGGGTCTTGTGTCAAAATGGAAAATTAAAATGAAGGAACAACCACTGTGTAATAAGAACACTTTCTTGGTCAACAGTGCGTTACCATAGGCCCTTTAGATCGGGAAATGGACCCAACAAGTGATTCAACCCCGAAGATTACAAAACAAAGGGTTTACCAAGCAAAAACCCCACATTTATGAAGGTCATACCTGCATGCCAAACCCAACAAAAGCTGGGGGATTACTCCCTCACAGAACACAAGGGCACGGCTGCCACCACACAGTAACACACTGCCCCCCACCACCACCCCCACCCCCTTGCCCCACAGGACACACTCCCACAGGCAGGGTCAACCATCTTTTCCACACAACACACCACCTCAAAAATGGATTTTTATGTGCCCGGGCAAATATTACCTTTGTCTTGAAACACTTTCTACAAAAATCACACTTGAATTTTCTAAGTCAGTGTGACTCAAGGGTGCATGAGATGGACCTGGGAAAAAAATTTTTCCACAATCTAGACATGCAGATTTTTAACACCCCCAGTATCAGGGGGTGTTTGGTGAGGATCTTTTCAGTAAATCTTTTCCCCATAAGCATTTATATTCTTAACACCACTTTTGGGCAGGGGTGTGTGTGAGGCTAAACTTTGAGTAAATCTTTCCCACACGGACATGCATGTTCTTAAAACCACTGTGTATCAGGGTGTGTTTGGGGCTACCCTTTTTAGTAAATCTTTTCAAACACTCGAGACATTATATTTCTTAACACCCTTTTACTTTCGTGTGTCAGGGGGTGTTGGGTGAGGTCCTCTTTCTAGAATCTTTTCCCACACTCTGCATCAAAAATTTTTAAAAACCCCCTGTGCATCACGGAAAAGTTTCTCAAACAGACTTTGCATTTGAAGTTTTTCACAATGGGGCACTTCAGTCACGTCTGCCCCTTTTGGGCCCGAGCTGCCTGCCCCCCAGGTGATTTTCCACACACCTCTGCCCCCCCACACCCTGAGGAGACTGATCCTGCTGCTCCCGGCCACTCAGCTGCTGCCCGGGCCCCCCCAGCCTCCACCGCAGAATACTTGGCCCGCACGCGACGGCCGGGCCCCGGGAAAAACCCCCGGGGATGCCCGGAGGAGCCGGGTCGGCCCGGGGGGAGCAGCCGGTTTGACTGTGACCTAGCACCGCAACACCACCACCACCAAATTTAACATCTTGAATCTATCTTAATAAGAAGATTTTTAAGCTCACAGTGCTTGACATTAAATTTGTCGCCGAGGGGAGGGGGACAATTATATGTTAATTTGCTTCAACATTTTAAAAGGGGGCCTAAAATAGAAGCAATGCTTGTGCCCTCTACACGAGTGGGTAGTAGGGGAGCTTCTGAGCCCCCCAAGGAAACCCCAGTCAGTTGTTGTTTGCGATGTAGGATAGGGTTTTGTTCCGCGATCCTCCCTTGTGCTCCCCCCCACTTGCACCCCTGCTCCCTTTTAGTCCCCCGGTTTTTGAATGGGGAAGAAAAAGGATTTTTTTGCAGAAACCCTGCCCCGATCTTGCCCTAAAAAAATCCGGTATGAAAAAAAAAGGGGAATCTCCGAAAAAAATTGGCGGGTCCAAGGGGGTCCCATTTTTGGGTTGCCAAGTTCGACCAGGAAGGCGGCCACACAAGTGTTTTAGACAAGTGTTTACGTGTGCCTCACTTTTTTCCTCTTGTGACCTGAAACGCCCTGTTTTTCCCCCTTTCCCCGGAACTTTTTTAATGAGATTTTGGGTTTAGTTAGGAGGTTAAAGGTGGGAAAGGTTACGTTAGGTTATATTAGGGTCTATAGGGGGGGAGGGTAGTTTAATTTTTATATTTAAAAAACACCCTTCCTATTAGAAAGTTTTTATTCCGAAAGTAGTGATTGCGACAAAGTTCTAAAAAAGTTATTAGAAAATGTGAAAAGAAAAACCCCACCCCAATTGGTAGGGAATTCGGCCTAGTGTAAAAAAGGGTATTTTTTTACGGGAACAAGTCACTCCGGCCCTGTTTCTCGGCCCCAGTCACTCTGGCCTCTCGAGGTTTAAACCTAGTCACTGCGGTCCCGAGGCTGAGTGTACGGTGTCTGCGTGTTCGAGCCCCGAAATGGTTATTTTTAATGTTTAAACTAGATATTTAAAAAAAAAACGTTGTTTGAGCTTGTGCTTTTTGCAAGCTAAAAAAAAAAAATTTATAAAAATATAAAACAAAAAATAAAAAAAATAATAATTTAATTTTAATCTAAAAAAAAAAAAATAGAAAGTTTGGCAGGAGGGCCCGGGGAGGGGGGGGGCAGAGTTTGCAAGTTTAGAGGAGCAGTGAGCATGAAAATAACGGTAGAAGAGAGCAAGAGAAGCAACATTATCATTAATGAATAATAGAAAGAGAGTGGGTGATAGGACAGAACCCTGGGGAACACCACTATTGATAGATTGGTATGCTCCCATCACAGGATTCGATACCTGGGATGCTTCTGATAAACTGTTTGAACCCTGCTTGTCTCGAAACTCGAAGGTTAAGCAACGACCACTCACGAGATTCACTCTCAGGATTCGATACCTGGGATGCTTCTGACGAACTGTTTTCTGATGAACCGAAGCTCAAAGTACAAAATTACTGGAATTAATATGAAACAAAGTTACTTATGAGCATAACCCTGCACAGAGTCACATTCTGACCATGGCTCCCTTTCCTTGTATTGCTTGTTCCTCTGAAGTCCGTCCACGCCAGCAGGCGCTACAGTGTGATGGGTGTAACCGGTGGCAACACCGAACTTGCACAAATACTATTACTCAGGAGGATTACCGTCGTATGGTTCGCGGGGAACTTCGAGACCAACAGTGGTACTGTGGAGAGTGCTCGCTGCCAGATGTCACAGGTACAGTACCAAGTAACAGTAACAGTGACAGTAACAGTAATAGGTGATGGTATAGTGATGATAACATAGTGCTGGTATAGTGATGACAGTGATGGTATAGTGAAGTATGATGCGTATCCCCCAGATGCGTATGAGGAAGACATGACCTTGGAGACTCGTGATGACGTCGAGGTTACGCCTGTCCCCGACTTTAGCACCCGACCAGCAATTCCATATGAATGTGAAGAAGATGTAATAGCTGATGACGCAATTGTTGAGGTGCCTGGTGTAGGCGAAGAGCTTAAAATTTCCTATAAACTCGTCGAGCGTGCAACGAGAGGAGGAAAGACCCTTATGGTAGATTCCTTAGGCTATACCTATAACAAAAAGGCCTTAGGAAGGAAGAAAACTCAGCATGATTGCAAGTGCACTTGGCGCTGCAGCGTAAGAAGCAAGGCACTAAAATGCCAGGCTAATCTCGCGCGGACATTTCGCCCCCCCGGATTCGCCCCACGGAAATTAGTATACTATTTCAAAACTGTTCATCAAATGACTCATCAGAAATATTGATCCCTGTATTGATCCATTTGTTTTCGCCCCTTCCTAATCGCGGAGGTTTCGCCCCACATTAGCGGAGGTTTCGCCCCCATTCGTGGACGTTTCGCCCCACTCGCGGAAGTTTCACCCCCCGGATTCGCTCCACGGAAATTACTATACTATTTCAAAACTGTTCATCAAATGACTACAAAATCATCAGAAATATTGATCCCTGTATTGATCCATTTGTTTACGCACAAAATGATGACGAAATGCTGTTATCGATCGGTCTTAAAGGGACAGTGTACTGAATTCCGTACTAGAGCGGCCGGAATACGAATGGACTGCCACTCATAGAGGGCTTTTTCTAACTACATGTCAAATTTCATAAACATCGGTTAAGAAATAAAAAAGTTTCTTCAGAAACGTCCATTAAAATTTCTGGGATCTGGTGAGTCATTTTGTATTATCTAAATCCCAGAAATGTTTTAAAATGGACGTTTCTGAAGGAACTTTTTTATTGTAGTGTAGTTAGGTATTGGTTAGAAACTAAGTGTGTCAAAATTTGGAGAGATTTAAAGAAGAAATATGGAAATTATCGTAGAAAAATAGACTATCACTCAAATCCTGTTTTGACTATAGTACGGAATTCGAAGTACACTGTCCCTTTAAGACCGGTCGATAACAGCATTTCGTCATCATTTTGTGCGTAAACAAATCGATCAGTATTTCTGATGATTTTGTAGTCATTTGATGAAGTTTTGAAACAGTAGTGCCGACCGGGGTAATTTGGTCCTGGTTTTGACAAACTTTGATCTAGTTTCCAGATCTATTGAAATAAACAAACAAAAAGTTAATACAATCATAGGAGGGTCACTACCTATATGTCATTAAAGTTTGAACAAATTTTCATTACAGCTCTGTTAGCAATACACTGAGAAGTGCGGACCGCATTGTTACACTAAATGGGGTAAATCGGACCTAACTCTGGGGTAAATTGGTCATATATATATATATAAAAACTTCTTCTTTTCAAAATTTGACAAACCTCCAAAAACTTAAACAACATGTCATACCATGCCCATGGACACTATCAAACATTCTGTGAGCTGTTCTTCACATTCTCTGGTTAGGCGGAAAGGATGACCAACACGCACACGTTTGGGTTCCAGTCTTTGAGTTCCTAGTCTTTCTTCTTTTTCTAGGTCTATGTTAATTTTCTTTTATAATTTCTAAGCATTGTTACTTAATTTAGTAATATTTTACACTAGGGCCAGAATTCCCTACACAATTGGGAGTATGGTTTCTGTTTACCTTATTGGATTCTAGGAAACATTCTATGAGCTTCCGTCACAAGGCACTTCTTTCGGAGATATAAGATGTTTTTAATAGGAAGGAGATCCGAGTGTATAGGAGATATGAAAATTAAACTAACCTAACCCCACCTTTTGACTCACTAACCTAACCTAATCTAAGCTAACCCACGCTTTAACCTCCAAACTAAAGTCAAATCTGCATTAAAAAAGTGTCCGCGGCAAGGGAAGAACAGAGGCGATGCAGGTCACAAGAGGAAGAAGAGTCAGGCGCACGTAAACACTTGGCTCTCGCCTCCCTATGAACATGTCATTATCTTCGAAAGTAATGATTTGCGACGGAAACTCAGAGAAAATGTTTCCTAGAATCCAATAAGGTAAACAGAACCACACTCCCAATTGTGTAGGGAATTTCGGCCCTAATGTAAAATAATACCGTTAGGTTACGTAATCAATGCCCATGTTAGGTTAGTTAACTAGCAGGGAGGTATGAGTGGGCATAGCCCCCCAGTTATGTCAGGAGAGTATTGGTTTATAGGAAGTATTGGTTGAAACTGCACATTTACCGTATCCATTAAGGTAAACAGAAATCATTCTCCCAATTGTGTAGAGAATTCTGGTCCTTGAGTAAAAATTTACCCATAATTTATATACCATCACCCTTAAACTAATTCCATATTAGCATTCAACAACCTGAAACAAAAGAAACAAGTGCAAATAAGCAGTTAATCCTCACCGTGATATGCCGTGTGGGGTACATTACACTGGGTCCAATTTACCCCGTGAGTGTTTTTGTCACCGGGGTAAATACGGACCCAAACTGAGCATTGATCATACGAAAATGAGACAAGATAGAGCATTTCTGATATGTTCATGTTAAAGTAGAGGAAAAACACTCTATATACGCTTATTTACAAGAATGTACTCCGTCTCGTATTTGAATCCCATGAAAATTCGCCAAATCAGCTGATTTTGTAAACAAACTTCGCCGCAACTTTTTTTTGCTGTCATTTTACTCTTTTTCTATTTTAGTTCCTGGGTTCAGTTACATATTGATATTTATATTCATATTAATGCTAGAAATGTTAAAATGGTTGTTTTACTACATGGGATATTCAAAACTGTTACACTCTTATTTATATTAAAACAAACACCAAAGCAAAGATGGCGGTCCGAATAGAACCGGTCCGTTGGAAGGACCAAATTACCCCGGTCGGCACTACGTATAGTAATTTCCGTGGGGCGAAGCGTCCGCGATTGGGCGGGGGCGAAATTCGCAGATATAATAAGATCACGATCATGTTTTGCATACATATTTGGGGAGTCATATGTAATAGGATTTTAAGTCAATCATCTCAAAAGTGAGAATCACTGGCCAAGTTTGCGGGTTCGTCAAGTTTCATGCATCAAATCACTTTTCATCAGTGTGGATCAAATAATTAGAGCGGTTATGGGTCACGCTATGACACACCTTATTTAATGACATGACTTTTCTTCAGTGAAGGTAGCTTTTTCTACCTACCGCCAAATTCACACATTCCCGGGCAGGTAAATCCTCGTCACTATTTCAAACTATCTTTCCTTTGATCAAGCACGACAAGCCGATCAGGATTTCGATCCTGTATAAATCGATCAGTATTTCTGATGATTTTGTAGTCATTTGATGAACAGTTTTGAAACAGTACGTATAGTAATTTCCGTGGGGCGAATCCGGGGGGCCAAACGTCCGCAAATGGGGGCGCAACGTCCGCAAATGGGGGCGAAACGTCCATTACAGTGGGGCGAAACGTCCGGGATCAAAGGAAAGATAGTTTGAAATAGTGACGAGGATTTACCTGCCAGGGAATGTGTGAATTTGGCGGTAGGTAGGAAAAGCTACCTTCACTGAAGAAAAGTCATGTCATTAAATAAGAAATCAATATTTCTGATGATTTTGTAGTCATTTGATGAACAGTTTTGAAATAGTATAGTCATTTCCGTGGGGCGAATCCGGGGGACGAAACGTCCGCGAGTGGGGCGAAACGTCCACGAATGGGGGCTAAACGTCCGCTAGTGTGGGGCGAAACGTCCGCTAATGTGGGGCGAAACGTCCGCGATTAGGAGGGAGCGAAAACAAATGGATCAATACAGGGATCAATATTTCTGATGATTTTGTAGTCATTTGATGAACAGTTTTGAAATAGTATAGTAATTTCCGTGGAGCGAATCCGGGGGTCGAAACGTCCGCGAGTGGGGCGAAACGTCCGCTAGTGTGGGGCGAAACGTCCGCTAATGTGGGGCGAAACGTCCGCGATTAGGAGGGGGCGAAACGTCCATGGGGCGAAACATCCGGTTACCGTTGGTAGCCACTTTGTAGATATTTTTGTCATTTGTTCATTTATAGCCATAATATGACACAGATGAAGACACAAAATGACACAGACTCTCCAGACAGCCCCTTCTAACTTCCCTGAAATCATGGATGTAGAAATGTAAGTATGAACGCCACCACACGTCTGTACATCGAAAAAAACGTTGTCCTGGCGACTTTAGTGTTATCTATGGTACGTAATAAATTAATGAAGTGAAAGCCTATTACTATGTTCCTTATAGCCAATCTAAAGTATTAGTGTTGGTGTGTGGCAGCATTGCAGAATAAGCAATATCACTTTCCAGTTTCCACCAACATAGCTTCATATTTTATTGGCGGCCGGAATGACCAGGGTGGTAGGCCGGAGTGACCAGGGTGGTAGGCCGGAGTGACCAGGGTGGTAGGCCGGAGTGACCAGGGTGGTGGGCCGGAGTGACCAGGGTGGTAGGCCGGAGTGACCAGGGGGGAGATGCTGAGAAGTGCCATAGAGGTAAGGCGAAAAGAGCGCCTTACCCGTCTTCAGGCGCTTTTGTAACGGCCCGGCTAAGGCACCGACTAAAGCCCATGTACAGTCGAAAGTTCAGGCGCTTTTGCACTGCCTTACACCTCCAAAGCCTATGGCGTGGGCGTGGTCCGAGAATCCTACTAGCCAATCACGTTGCCTATCTGAGCGCTGCTTAGGCAGCTTCGACCAATCACAAGGCTTGAACACGTCTCTGCTGAAGCAAGGAATGTTGTCCCTCCCTCCCTAACCAAGCACTATGGCAAGGACACACCGCTCTCCCCCGCCAAAAGCTGTTTCATCACAAGTTTGACGTTCAACGCAGGTTTTGACCACTTATATATTTTTGCATTGGGACGTGCCATACACCATGATAATCGTTAGGGTATGCCGATTCCGGGACAGTGAGTGAAAATTTAATGCAAGCAACATTCCAGGAATAAGGAGAAGATGAATAAAAAAAAGGTGAAAAAAAAGTTTATACACGATTTCATTTTGCTCTCGTTATCTTATTATAGGTATAGTTTACTGCAAGTTTTATGCATTCATGATATGCACTAATGTCTCGTGAAGATGATGGTAGGTTCAGCTGTCCTAAATATCATCTGGTAGTATGATAATACCGTATAATAGTACAATATTTTAGTGCGGGCGGAGCACCTGCCGCCCGCCGCCCGCCCCTAACCAACACACAACACAACATTTCTTATCACCAGCATATAACACCCTATAATGCCGCATTAGTCTTGCACGATCAATTCATACACACCTTGCAACACTATTAATATGTAAACACCAATTGTTACGTTGTAGGAACTGAAACAAGGCTGTATTTGCTTTATAAACAGAAGATGAATGTCTGTCAAAGGCCCACAGCAGCTCACTAAGTCAGGGTCTGACCATGCCTTAGTTTTCAGCGCCTTTAGCGGTGCCACTAAGGCAGCAATCTCGACTGAGCATTGCGGTGGGAGGGCGTTTCGCCTTACCACAGGCGCCCTAGTGGATAGGGCGCCCTAGCTCACTCTCAGCATCTGGCCCCAGGGTGGTAGGCCGGAGTGACAGAGGGCCGGAGTGACTTGTAATCTTATTTTACGATGGCACCAAACTTCCCTACACAATTGTGAGCATGGTTTTTGTTTGCCTTATTGTATTCTAAGAGACATTTTCTCTTTGAGCTTTCCGTCGCAAATCAATAGTTTCGGATATAAAACATTTTAGGTGGGGGGAGGAATATGTCTCCTTGTTTACAAAATGCCTCCCTCTTCCTCTTCTTGTGACCTGCATCGCTTTTGTTTGGTATTTTATTAAACTTTTTTATTATTGGACCCAGTTAGAATAGTCAGGCAGATAGGTGTATCCTTTCTTTCTTTCTTTCTAGGTGGGGAGCTAAACCACGGTTTTCAGTCGCAGTTCAAAGCCTATTTTCCGGCTGGCTCCCTGAGGGCTTGTAGGATTAGGCCCTAACTCTCTGCTCTTTTTACCCAAGCCTTTTCTAGAAATACTTTAACCCCTTCAATGATTCTTCTATTGGTGTCCTGTACCCTACTCAAACCTAAAAGAAATTCCATTATCCCATCTATGTTCCCCTCTGCCACTCTATCCCACTGATCCCCGCCTACCTCCCGTGCCACTATTGCTATAAGCCGCTCTCTTTCCTCATCATACATCCATCATAAGAATAAACAAACACCATCAAAGTCACTACAGCCCAGTCCCCAGCAACAGCAAGGCAGCCCAGGGGTCCAAGTCAGCCTGGCCTTCCCTCCCTGGCCGCCCATAACAAGGCTCATGTCACCCCTTGACCCCCGGCTTACACCAGGTCACTACTTCATACTATAACCCCACATCTCTACTCACCCTTCCTGAGCCGCGACCACCGCTGGAAACCACAGCACGAGGTGAACAGCCAAGAAAACACAGCACTTGTGCGCTAACGTCTCCTCCCCGCCAAGCTGCTGCTGCTGCTGCACAGCTGTGTTGTTGTTGTTGTTGTTGTTGTTTTAGGGCTGCGAGGATCCCTTGGGGAACACTATGAGCCCTGGTGCTGTCCTATGATGCTATCACAGGCGCGGTAGTTGACCTGTCTTCCTCAGGAAGGCACAGGTGAGGCGGAGGACAGCGTGTCGCCGTGGGGGGGGACGCCAGCGGGGGGGTGGTCAGGTCACAGGTGGTGACGTTCAGGGCGAGGAGTTGAGAGTGTAGCACCCGTCACTAGCACTACACGGTGGGCGTGGAAGCGGGACACTGCGCAAAGGTGTTCAATAGTCTCAGAGACGTTCCTGCACCACAGGGGCAGTGGTGGTCAGGGACTCGGGGAAAACAGAGGCGGTGCAGGTGAGCAGTCTTTTTCTTCTTGTGACCATTTCTGCTTAAGCTTTGTAGGCCCGTCTTTTCCAAGTCTTCTATTCTTATCCTTCCCTCCTTGGGTTCTTATCCTGTCCCAGGTTTCTACTAGGTTTTCCCTCCTTTTTTTCCCCTCTCTAATTCCTTTTTTCCAAGTCGAGCTTGTCCCAACCTCCTGCAGGATCTGCTTCAAACCCCTCTATCCTCAGTATGGCCTGAAACAATGGGTGTGGTCCCAGGAAGGGGGTTTGGACAGATTGGAAGTAACACAGAACAAAGCAGGCAGAATAGCATTAGGAGCCAATGGTATGTGGCAGTGGAAGCGATTAGAGGAACATGGGATGGAGCACGTTCAGAGAGAGGATAGCAAAGGGAGGACTGAGGTACAGGGGGGACATTTTCGAAGAGGCTCTAAACTAACCCTCTTTGCGTTTCCTAAGACCGACTTAGTTATACGGGGCCAAGAAGACTACTAAGGAAGCATTTTCGGAGTTCATCTTAACTCGTGTAGGCTAAGACCTTCTTAGTGCCACCACTTCCACTTTAACCAATCAGCGTGCGCGCACAAGTCTGTATTTTGGCGGGAAGGAAATACGTATAAACAAACCTCGACGTATGCCACGCCGAGGGAGTCTCTTTCTCTCACTCTCTCTCTTTCTTTCTCTCTCTCTCTCTCTCTCTTCTACTCCTACTTCCTCTCTCTCTCTCTCTCTCTCTTCTACTCCTACTCCTCTCTCTCTCTCTCCTCCTCTCTCTCTCCTCTCTCTCTCTCTCTCTCTATACAGCCTAATATACTATATACAGTCTAAAATATATGTATATAACCCAAAAATATAACCATTGTTGTTATGGTGACGAAGAAAATTGCGGCTAAGACGACCCCCAACCCTGCCTTATACGCATTTTCGTGATGTTCACCGCCCTGGTTCGTCCAGTCCGGACCGGGTCAGGGTGGACTGATGGTCGCGAAAATACATCGAGACTGGCCCGTCCCATTCGTCGCCCCTATTGGCTGGGGGAAATCGAGTGGGGCGGTACTGAACTAAAACTGTGGAGGCGGCGGGGCGTCCATCTTGTCAATATCCTTTTTGTCGTCCCCCTTTTTAACCTGTGCTGAAGACTTTGAACTACCCGCCTGTGATCTTTAGTCTTATGGTCGGCCATCATGGGTTCATGTCTTTCAGCAGCACGAGAAGCTCCTGGTCGCCTTCCCGCTGACTGTAGTGCGCATGCGCCAGTTCTCCCCACACTGGTCCAAAGGGTTTGGTCCTGGTATGTGGGTCGGACTGGGACTGGCTAGCCCGTTCTAGACTCCCTCGCAAAAACAGTGACCGCCCGGGACTAGCCCAGTCCAGACCGGGCCAGAGCGGTCGCGAAAATACGCTTATGTTTACACTCGCTGCACTTTTCTTAGGCGGAGCGAAATTTGCTTCCGAAAATGTCCACCTACGCAAAGATGGTCTTAGTAGTTTTCCCAAATAACCCCCCCCCAAGCTAGACTGCAACGAATGGATGACAGAAAATGGCAAGTAGGGTTTGAGACTAGAATATGTATGGGAATTGGATGAAAGACTCAGAAAAAAGTGGAAAGATGGACAGGTGAACGGGAATGTTTGTGACAGGAGTGATGAGACAGGGAGTTGGCTGTATGCAAAAAGGAAATAAATAGGAGAGTGGAAGAGAAAGGAAGAAGAATGGCTGAGGGAATGAGTGAGAAATTCAACACTGGAATGGTACGGGAAAGGACCAGCCACGGTATGAAAGGTTCTATGATGGTGGCTATGGAGGGGCCCTACTCTTCAGACCAGGACAAAGTCGCTGGAGGTAATAGTCGTTGTACAGATGGAAGAATGATGGCAGCAAGGTGTGTGTGATGTGTGACAGGAGTGGATAAAACCCGTGGAGCACTGAGCTGGAAGGGTAAACGGTATGAGTATGCTAGAACACAGATTTTGGGAGGTACTGGAAGGAGAGGTGGGAGTGGAAGAATGGCGAGAGATAAGAGCCCCAGGAGAGTGGAGATGGAGTACCTGTGGGGTGTGTGCTGAGTGGAGGAGTGACAGTCGGTGTGATTGAGTGAAAAAGAATTCGTGGAAAATTCGTGGAGAGCACGTAGGAGAGAGCATGAGAGGCAGGGGGCCCCTCAGTGATGGGGGACCCGTATGAATGTGATGCAGAGGGGAAAGGAGGGGAAAAAAAAACCCCTAGTTTTGCTTCTCTCCCAACAGATTACGTGTGTGGGAGAACCCCGGCCCAAAGGCTTCACTGACAGCATCTGCTGGGGACTCCCAAGATCAAGATCCCAAATCAAGATCAAGATCAGATCTCACTAAGTCTCTATTTTCTTCAGGAGGTTGAGTTTCCCTTTTAAAATCCTTCCATGAAGGTGCTCCACCCATATTTCCCTCGAATGGCACACAGCTGTGCTGGTTGGGGCCCCTAATCCCCATCTGCCAATAATGTTCCGTGTCCTCTCTAGTTTATGCGGGGTTCACACCATGATCTATATAACATGGATCGCGGATCTGGCTAGCTGTGGCCGAGATATAGGTATTTTCGCGACCGCTCTGGCCCGGTCTGGACGGGGCTGGGTCCCGGCGGTCACTGTTTTTGCGAGGCAGTCTAGAACGGTTAGCCCAGTCCAGTCCGGTCCGACCCATATAGCAGGACCACCTTGGACCAGTGTGGGGAGAACCTGGCGCATGCGCACTACAGTCAGCGGGGAAGCGACCAGGAGCTTCTCGTGCTGCTGATAAGACATGAAACACCATGAGGGCCCGACCATAAGACTAAAGTATCACAGGCGTGGTAGTTGAAAAGTCTTCAGCACAGGTTAAAAGGGGGACGACAAAAGGATATTGACAAGATGGAACGCCTGCCGCTCCACAGTTCAGTTCAGTACCGCCCACTCGATCCCCCAGCCAATGGAGCGACGAATGGGACGGGGCCAGTCTCGATGTTTTTCGCGCCCATCAGTCCCCCTTTACCCGGTCCGGACTGGACTGAACCAGGGCGGTGAACGTCACGAAAATGCGCTAATACTGAAGCCCACCAGCCGCCATCTTGTCATAACCAAAACAAATACATGGGCCGGCCAGCAGTGGCTGGTGTTGCTGCTGGCATGTGAAGCCTATATATTACCACCTACTACTACTATTACCACCTACTACTACTACTACTACTTTTAAACCACCTACTACACTTTTACCACCTACAACTACTATTAACACCTACTACTACTAAACTTCCAACCTAGTGCATCGTCGACCTTCCAAGTCTTTATTTACGGTGATACACAGACAAAAGGTGTGTTGCGAGGCCGTACAGGGGTGTATGGGCAGGTGTCTTGCGAGGCCCTACAGGGTGTAGTGCAGGTGTCCTTGCGAGGCCGTACAGGTGTATAGTGACAGGTGTGTTGCGAGGCCGTACAGGTGTGTAGTAACGTGTGTTGCGAGGCCGTACAGGTGTGTATGACAAAGGGTGTTGCGAGGCCGTACAGGTGTGTAGTGACAGGTGTGTTGCGAGGCCGTACAGGTGTGTAGTGACAGGTGTGGTGTATGTGGTAAAGCGAGAGGGCTAACAGTGCAGTGTTAGCCCCGAGTGGTGTGTGTCTGACCTATTGATGCGAACGCGCTTTCTCGTCACTATAACGGCGCCAGCCCCGTACCGCCGCGGCCACGGGGACGGCGCGAGCACCCGTGGTCCATAGAAGCTACTCTCGGGATACAGGAGTTTAAATTAAAAAAAAACTTTTTTTAATTAGGTATATTGAATTGAAGTAGTTGTTTCGTACACTGATTTTGGGGTATTTCGTACATACTTGGTGTCGTTTTGTAAACTCTATTTGTCAAGTTCAACTCTGAGCTGAGTGTACGAAACGACTATGGTTTCATATAGACTACGAAACAACTTTTGGTAAAAATGGACGAGAGTTTGCGGTCGTTTTATGAGACCAACTATTTTTTCTTGGCCTTCAATAGGTGCTTGTTGCAATGTTTTATTTTGCGCAACCCCCCCCCCCCCCCCAAAAAAAAAAATATTAATGAAACCTAACCTAACCCTTTTAGGTTTTAATGAACCTAACCTAACCTTATAGGGTTTAATGAAAACCCCAATCTAACCTTTTAGGTTGTAATGAACCTAACAACCTTATAGGTTTTAATGAAAAACCCAATCAACCTTATAGGGTTTTAATGAAACCTAACCTAACCTTATAGGTTTTAATGAAACCTAATCAACCTTATAGGTTTTAATGAAACCTAACCTAACCTTATAGGTTTTAATGAAACCTAATCTACCCCTTTAAAAGGGTTTTTAAAGAAACCTAACCTAACCTTATAGGTGTAATGAAACCTAATCTAACCTTAAAGGTTTTAATGAAACCTAACCTAACCTTAAGGTTTTAATGAAACCTAAACTAACCTTAAAAGGTTTTAATGAAACCTAATTAACCTTTAAAAGGTTTTAATGAAACCTAACCTAACCTTATAGGTTTTAATGAAACCTAATCTAACCTTAAAGGTTGTAATGAAACCTAACCTAACTTTAACCCAAGGTATACTTTTTTTTTTTTTTTTTTCTTCGCAAAATAAGCTATCTCCATTAGAACAAGCACCGCTATTTGGAAGCGCTATGATAATTTGTATCCTAACCGCACTCAGGGGCTGCTTCGTTCCCCACTAATTGTTAACAAGTATAAAAAATTACTTATATCTAATCTACTTTTATAAAAAAAGTATACCATATCCACCTTATTTTTTTTTAAATAGTAGTTGGATGACTGGAGTGGGGAGAGGATTAAGAGTGGATGGGCTGGGTGGAGAGTGGGTGTGTGTGGTGTGGGGGTGGGGGGTGTTTTGTGGTGGGTGTTTTAGGTGGTGTGGGTGTGGGTGGGTGGGTGGGTGTGTGTGTGTGGGGGGGTGTGTTGGGGTGTGTGGTGTTACTCAAAAGGGTGGAAGATTTGCCCCTTCCAGGTCCTGGTCTGTTTGTACAGGACACAGCAGCACAGCTTGGCATGACGAGGCGATAACACAGCCAGACAGCAAGCACAGCTTGGCATGACGAAGCAAAAACACAGCCAGACAGCAACGCGAGCGCAGAAACAAGGCTTTGTTTTGGTTAGGCAAGATGGCGGACAGTTTGGAACCAGTGCTGAGCCAGGCTTTCCCCATCCATTTTATATAGATCAGTGGTTCACAATAGACTGTATTTGCTACGTGCGTCTTGTCAACGTCACGTCACCGTGACGTCAAATTCCTGCTCGAAGTCGAGCAGTCGAAGAAGTCGAGCTCGAAGTCGAACTTCGAGGCTCGGGAAAATTTCGGAGCCGCCAATTCTTTTTGGGGGGCTTCTCCAGAATGCGGGAGCGGTGGTGCCAAATTTATAAAACATATACGTAACTAAGTTTTGCCAATATCAAAATAAATGCTGTTTCCAAGGTTGACTTAAAATATATTTATTATCAGTGATTTGGAAGACAATATTAGTATGGAAGACATACATGATGTGAAAATTGTGTTCCGCTGCTTGAAGGCGGAACAGCGGCATCGCTGCTTTAATTAAGCTCCCGCAACACCACTACCTCTGGTGATTTTCCTGCGTTATTGCTCGGGGTCTCTAGTTCTAACCCTCTCACGTGCCCCTCTAGTAGCTACTATAAACCATCCTTCCTACAGCATCACGCTACCCCCACAACACCCTCTACAGGCCTTGCAATAGGTAGTAATTATTAGTGACCTGAAAAATAGCGCCACGACGCGATATGTGGCAACACTGTGGCCCCCGCTATACAGAAACCACTTGGAACCTTTGCAATAGCCTGTTTTTCAGGGATTGTAGTGCTATATAGGTAGGGCAGGAGTGAAGGGAGTATAGTACAAAAGGGGGAAGTAAAGGGAAAGCAAGGCGGTTTATACTGCAATGTTTTCTGATAAGAGCGAGCGGGAGCGAGACGAGGTAACGTCATGTGACGTCACTGTGACGTCACGATAACAAGACGCAAGTAGCAAAAAACGTGAAGTGTGAACCGGGCCTTAGGGAATGTCTCCCTCCCGATAAAAAGGTTATATATAGTGGTTTTCGCGCCGTTGTAGCCCGGTCTAACTGGTTTCAGTCGCGGCGGAGTCTGTTTTCGCGAGGCGGACTGGACGGGCTGGAACGGGCTAGACTGGTCCAACCCAGCGAGCAGGACCGTGCACGTTGGCCCAGTGTGGGGAAAAACTGGCGTATGCGCACTACAGTCCACCGGGGAAGATGACAGGAACTTCTCGTGCTGCTGATAAGACATGAAACACCATGATGGCCACCATAAGACTAAAGTAATTTCACAAAAAATTACAATTTCGCAATTTGCTGAAACAACATCTTGGGGAAATAATGTACCGTCAGCAACACTATAGTCGCCCCCCTTTGGGGGCCTTTTCAATTTTTCCACCAGGCGACCATTAAAAATTTAAAATATTATT
>JACEEZ010017362.1:0-22500 GCA_016584305.1 Chionoecetes opilio
TCAAAACCCGGGAAGTTGGGTTGAAAAATACGTTGTTGTAAAGTGGGGAGACCTCTTAGAGTTGTGCTACTTTGGTCTGTTGTCCCAATAAAATGTCGAGAAATACACGATAAAGCACTACCCCCCCCTCCATCCTTCGTAATGGTGGTTGTCGGCGGGCAGGACTTGTCGCCACCTTGCCCAACCAGGTCACGAGTGTCGGAAAGCATGACACTGATTGCAATCCTACACTGATCCTTCATTTAATTACGTTCATTGATTATGTTATACGATCCTGTGGTTACAAGTAATATTAAACGTCCCAGTTGTTGCGAAAAAAAAAAGCTTACTCAAACACTCATTTAATTGCTTGGAAAGGAAAATTTACGAGAGGGCATTTTCTTTTCAATTCCGGTTAAATAATTATATGCATGAATATTTTAACATACTCTGAAATAAAGCATCACGTCCCTGGAGCCACTGCAAATGAGGTTTTATGTGAGTTGCGTCTGTATACATATTCCAGAAGGGTGTAATTAATGTAGCAGCGTGGAATCACTTGCCGGCGGGATTGTGACCTTGGCGGAAACACCACCTGTGCCTCTGCCTCCCCCCAGCAGCACCCTCCAGCATATTCCCGTTCTCTATGCGAGTATGTGGTTTACGAGTGAAGACGCTTGGCTGTAGCTCCGAAACTAACCATACGAACTTCTCGAATATACCCTCATTGTGATTCCCACATAAAGTTCCCAATATTTGCCCAGGAAAACTTAACCTACCCTATCCGTAACCTAACGTAACCTAACCTGACGTGTTCAAGAGTAAACGCCACATACTCTTCCAGAAAACGGAAATATGCCACCCTCCACGCAGCAGCCCAACGACCCGCCCTGCTACGTGCCACCCTGCGTCCTGCTCATGCTGCGCCACCATTACACACACACACTCGCCCCTCGCCGCGTGCAGGCACTTCGCACACCCGAGATGACCTTATTATTTTTTACCCACCTGGAGTCAAGTTAATATCTGATAAATAACGAAAAATATTCATGATGTGCCGCTCCAAAAAGGAAAATGTGTTTTATAAATTATTAAGATATACCTCACCCGTCATTCTTCGTGGTGTTCATAGTTATGAAAAAACAACAGCAGCACAAGACAGTAAATCCCTCTCGAAGCCGCCAGGTTTAACAAGCGAAGGCGGCAGGAAACGTCCTGGTCAATGCATATTCTACGTCCATAAAAAATCACCGTTTCTGTTTATCGAATTTATTTATAAGTAATGTCCTCCATTTCCAGGGTTCCTTCGTGAATCCACCAACTGTCGGCTCAGTTAGCATCTTCAGCATCCCTTTACGTTCAGTGCTGCCAGTCACCGCTTGAGTTGGCCGGGACCGCCTTAGTCCATCCAAACGGTATAATCACATGCAGACAAGATAAAGTTCAAGTCATAAGCTACATGTGATGTTAGTCCATGCACGTACCATTGAGATGCCCTTCACTGTGGAAACTTATGTATGACATGCATGAAATTTAACAATCAATACACTCATTAGTTTGCTCAGAGGGAAGGACCGTGTAGCTTCCATTTATATAAATTATAGATGAAGATAGATATAGATATATAGATATAGAAGATATTATATATATAGAGTACCTTATATATCGTATTATATGTAGATATATATATAGTATTATATAGAATATAGATCTATATATATATATATATAGATACATATATATATACGTATATGATATAGAGATATAGTAAATTTACGATATATATATATATAGGTATATCATATATAATATATATATATATATATATAATATTTAAAATTTTTTAAATATATATATAATATAATATATATATGAATATTATATATGATATATATATATATATATATATATAACAATCGATGTTAAAGTCCAGTGGAGAAAGATCCACCGACAGACTGATCCACCACTTCAAAGCGGATAAATTCCCACGAATATAACTTGTTTCAAAAACCCGCACCCTCCGGGTGTGGGCGGACGCGGAGGGACAAGAATACACGGCAGCATTGCAGGCAATTTTGGTCATGATATATGCAGTGATGCAAGGACGCAAACCCGGAGTCAAGGGAAACGGTACAGCCATGTATGTATGATACAAGAAGAGTGTCTGTAGCTGCTGATATTAAAGTCTCGTCACTGGTTGTATCCATGGAAGCGTTAAGCAGCTGGAAACAATGGTCGTAAGGCCCTTGAGGTACAGCTCTTACAACACTTTATCGAATAGGGGCGGGCGCGATCATGGAAAATAAACGCGGAAGAAAAGTTATCAAGAACACAAGAAAAATGGTTTTTGTAGTAATCCCGTTACCACGCAAGCGGTGAGGACGTGGTTGTTCAGGCTAATGATGGCTACTGTTGTTGGTGAGGCTATTAGTAAAAGCCTTGATCTTGCCTGGAATCGAAGGGAGGACGATTGTCATCTATGCAATCTTGTTGGTTCTGAGCTAAATCCTTCCTTGGCCGGTTGACATGGGCTTGTGTGTCATCATATTTCATTTATCTTTGGCTGAGATTATTACTAAAGTAGGTTTTGGTATCATTGATATGAAGGTAGTAACTGGTCTGAACTGGTATGAGGTAGTAAGGGGAAGAGGTGACCCAGGCGCGTGCATGAATCAAGGTCGGCAAATAAAACCACAGGTCTGATGCAAAGCCGTGGCCTAAAGGTAGAGGTTGAGGCCCATGTCCTGGCACATCTTCAGTATCGCGTTTACCTCATTGTGCCATGTATTACTGGCACGTGTGTGGGTTGTGGGGTCACATGAATGGCACGTGTGTGGGTGTGGTGGTCGCATGTTGTACTGGACTGATTATGATGGACGACATGTCACCAGTACGCATGTGTGGCCACCACCGGTGTACGAGTAACTGAGGCTGAGCCCTCCCTGACGGCAGTTCTCAAGCTTGAAGAGGCTTCTAAATGGCACTGGGACTCTTCTATGAGTCCCCGAGCCCCATCTGTTGCATAGAACCAAGGGACGAATGAAGAAGGAAGGGAAAAATGAACAAAAAATAACAAAATTAGAGGAACTTTCACACGATGCATAGAAAAGATACTACAACAGCGTCGAAATTATGAAATGTAGCCAGCCTAATTCTCTTATTATCTCCATTAGATGCCAACATTAAGAAATTCTTGAGACACTGCACCGCACCGAAAATTGCTTTGACCATTGATGATACAAAATATCACACAAAAACAATTTAATCCTCTAATGAGAATCACTCTTAACAGCACCGCACGCTGTTCATGATGAATAATGGATACCGAGCCCAGGATGGCTGTCCATAAGAATATAAGTAAAGTAAGGAAGCTACAAGAGCCGGCAGTGAGACCTACACGAGGTAGTTCCTGTGACATAAATCTACTTAATATCCACCTTCTTCACCATCCATGGAATTTATCCAGACCTTTTAAAGACCCCAATAGACTCCGCATTTACCACCTGACGACTAGTCCATTCCAATCATCTCACCACCCTAAATTTGGAACCAGTTTCTCCCAATTTTCCTTTTTAAAATCTCCCGCTTTTCCAGCTTGAAACCCGTTACTTCTCGTTCTACCCTGCTTACCTAACCTTAAGAACTTTTCCTATAGGGCCTATATTGTATACCTTATCCACTTAAAAACTTTCTATCAGATCGCCTCTTACTCTACGCCCTCGAGTGAGTGTATAATTTAATAGTGCCAATCTCTTCTCATAACTAAAGTTACGATTCCATGAATCATTTTAGGTCATCCTTCTCTGTACGGCTTTCTAACAAGGCAAATATCCCATCACTGTTTGTAATACGGAGACCAAAACTTGAAACCGCCATAGTATAGTGAGTCTGACTAGAGCCAAATAAAGCTAGAATAACCTCTGCATTTTACTTTTAAACCTCTGGTAATACCATCCTAACACCCTGTTGGCTCGATTTCTAGCCTCATACATGATTCCTAGGACGGAGATCTGAGCTTACCCGCACTCCAGATCTTTCTCACCCTCTGATCTTTCAGCGAACATTGCGTATGGTGTACTATTACCAGGATTTTTCCTACCAACATGCATAACGCTGCCCTACTTATCAAATAAAATTCCATCTGCCATCATCTGCCCACTCATTTAATTTATCTAAGTATCCTTGCACAAAATATTTACATCAGACTGTGATCTAATCTCATGCCTGACCTTAGTATAATCCGCCAAACTTGCTGATAGTCCACTACTACTCCCACATCCCAAGTCGTTGAGTAAATAAAAAAATCGTAATGGACCCAAAAACCAGACCCTTGTGGAACCCACTCGTTACCAGCCCCCATTAAGATTTTGGAACCATATTGTAAACCTTGTGCCTATTACTTAGCCAAGATTTCTAACCAACGAAGAAACTTACCTATATTCCATGAGCCTTAAACTTATTTAAGAGTCTACATGTGGACACCTTGTTTCCGAATTTGCCTTAATAAAGTCCAGTTTTAATACTATATCATAATCCTCATTCATAATTCTGCTGTTTCAAAACTTCCTATAAAAACTCAATAAATTAGTGAGATAGACTTAATTTGGTGAACCCATGTGGTGCAATCACTTCTTGTTGGTTTTCTGTCACCAAAACTATGCTTTCAAGATGCTATCTAATGTTTTTTGCAAAAACAGATTCAATAATTTACCTACAAACTGACGCAGGCTAACGGTCGATTCAATTGACATTATCCTCTATCTCCCTTCTTAAATTCGGGGAACTACATCTCCCTTCCTCCACATTAGCGCCACTTCCCCTGTTAGCAATAGATTTCCTAAAAAATAGCACTTATCGCATTACTTATCAACCCCTTTTTTTTTTAGTAATCTGGGATAATACTGGTCCTGGTGACTTTAAAATATAATTTCGTCTATACCTTTCTTCTACCATTCCCTAGTTATCACAATATTCTTTGAGTTTCTCCTCATCCTCTCCTCTATACATCTGTTTACTATCAGATACCTTATCTGTTTATTTCCTGAGTAAAAACACTTACGAAATATTAATTTAAATGTTACACATATCTCACCACCCACACCACGTCACCTGTCCACAACTACGCCCCCAGGGGTGATTCCCTGAGCCCTGCAGCATACACTCCCTTTACTCCCCCGCTGGTGTTCCCTGAGCCCCTGCATGCACTCACTCCTTTATTCCCCAGCTGGTGCTTCCCTCAGCCCTTGCAGCACTCAATCCCTTTACGCCCCCAGCTGGTCTTCCCTCAGCCCTGCAGCACTCACTCCCTTTACGCCCCAGCTGGGCTTCCCTCAGCCCTGCAGCACTCACTCCCTCTTACTCCCCCAGCTGGTGCTTCCATCAGCCCCTGCAGGCACTCAGTTCTTTCACGCCCCCCAGCTGGTGCTTCCATAAGCACTGCAGCACTCAGTCCTTTCACTCCCCGCGGGCTTCTCTCAGCCCCTGTCAGCCACTCATCCTTTCACTACCAAGTCTCAATAGGCGGCATTATCTGTTGGGGCTGCCACAAGTATCGCGTCGTGCTGCTCGTTCTGCCCACACAAACCACCGGCAGATCGAAGGAGACAATCATTGGAAAAACGTTGTACTACCTGCCTGCACAACACAACGTGGAGCACCCGGGTAATGTAAATGAGAAGTTTGAGTTCGTTAACTGGCCTCCTGTTTCCAAGCTATTGCTTGTTCCTATCAAATATACAGAACACACGCACCCATGCACACACAACAAACAAACACACCACACACACACACTAGTATACTGTTTTGTAAAGTTACAAACGTTTATGTTTAGTCTTATGCAGCTGACATACATAATTTGCACACAAGTTCCACAACGTCCATGGGAGAATCATCACCATGCCCGTGCTCACGTGGTGTCATGGCTTGCACCATTCGTGTGGGTGTGTGTGTGTGTGTGTGTGTGGTGTGTGTGTGCTGTGTGTGTCGTGTGTGTGTGGTGTGTATTACTAGTTGTAACATACAGGAAAAAGAGCAATTGCTCGTACTGTCCCGTTTCCAAATCTACTATATCCAGATTGCCTTTTGAAGTCCTGAATACTTGTTGCACTAATAATTTCTGCATCAAGGTTATTCCAGGCTCTATGCTTCTATACGGAAGCGTTGTATTTTTTTATGTCCCTCCTGCATGTTGTCCTTTTCAATTTATTTTCATGACCTCTTGCACTTCTATCGCCACCACAAACGATCTTCTCTATCAATTTTTTCCAGACCCATTGAGCCTTAATACAATGCTATTAAAAATCTCCCCTTCGCTTCTTTCGCAAGAGTGGAGTTTCAGTCTTGAACGTCTTCCTCATATGTAAATCTCTCAGGCTTGGAGCTATTTTTGTGGGCTGCCTTTTATTCTCTCAATTCTTCTTTATATCCTTCTTTTATGTGGAGAACAAAATCAACTAGGCCGCATATTCCAACATTTTGTTCGGATCAAGATGCATCAAATTTCTTAATCATCTTTCATTTCAGATATTTTGAATGCCAATTCTTATATTCCTAGCACTGATATGTATCTCCTGTATCTGTTCTATATGATTCTCAGGTGACAATATATCCGTTAATTCCATTACTCCCAGATTTTTTCGACCTTTGTTTGATTTATCCATTCATTTCCCATCGACATACATTTCCTCTGTCTTTTGCTACTGCCCATTCATCACTTTACACTTTTTAGCATTAAAAACAAAATTTTCCATAATTGACACCATTCTGAAATATCTTATCTAAACCTTTTGGAATGCTCACAGGTCCTCTTACTTTCTACTTTTTTTAGTAATTTAGCATCAGCACGAATAAATCATATAAACTATTCATTCTCTATGTATTACCATTTAACATAAGACCAAGAACAATCCATTCTGAACATGTATTCGGGACTGAGGAGTGCTGTGGAGGTGGGGGCAGGTATCCAGCCCTTCCTGGGAATTACAGGGAGTGAGGCAAGGGTGCGTCCTTGCCCCATCACTTTTAACGCTTTGTATGGATGGGTATTGGGAAAAGGTTGAGATCAAAGTGATTGTGGAGCATCCGTCGGAACACCAAGATCACTGATCTGTTTTGGCCGATGATGCAGTAATTTTGCTGAGTTGTGGAGAGTCCTGTGATGGCTCCGAGGCCGCTGCAAGCGGGACAAAACCTTTGGGACTTGAGGTTCCTGGCTCAAAACCAAAGGTCCAGGGTGTTTGCGAGACCTTACTAGATGAAGCAGTACGTCGTTCAGCGTGTGGCGAGGATCATTGAGATCTTAAAAAAGTTTAATACCTCTGGTAGCGCAGTCCATCATGACGGCGGATCACGGCAAGAAGCCTACGGCGGATTGGATAGCCCACGGTGTATGGACTCGCTCAGAGGGGAGTATTTGTGCGTTGTCAGTACCTGTGCAGGAGGACAAAGATCCGGATCTCAAGTCGATGTGATCCCTGTTTACTCTATGGTTGTGAGACATGGCGCTAAATCGTGACTTGAAAGAGACGAATCAATATGCCTTGGTAAAAGTGTTTCGCAGAATCATGGGGTATCGGCTGGGATGATTACGTGTCAAATCAGCGAGTGCACCGTGAGGACTGAATCGAGGCTATACAGCCATAGTCCGTCAGCGCCAACTTACGGCATCTGGGCAGTGCAGCTACCTGAAAACCGATCCTTCCATCGGGTGTCTTGTATCTGTAAGAGGACAATCCGGCGTGGAGGAGGCCAATGGGGGCGCCCAAAAGGCTCGTGGATGGGGCAAAGTTGATGTTTCTTGTCGAGAGCTGCTGGTTATAGTGAAAGAGCTGCTTGGGAACTCGCGCGGGTGACCCCCGGGAGTGGCGTCGTTTCAGGGTGGGCGAGGCGACGGCCCCCCGGCGTATGCCCCCAATGATTGATACGGGACATTCCTCCTCTAATCCAACTAGCCACTGCGTGTGTTTGTTCTCTTCCAAATATTTCAACCATCTGTCCTTCACAATTTTTTCACACATTTTTGCTTACTTACGCTTGTAATGATCAATGTGTGTGTGGTGTGTGTGTGTGGTGTGTGTGTGTGTGTGTGTGTGTGTGTGTGTTGTGTGGGTGGAGTGGGTGGTGGGTGCGGTGGGTGGGGTGGGTGGGTGGGTGGGTGGGTGGGTGGGTGGGTGGGTGGGTGGGGGGGGGTGGGTGGGGTGGGTGGGTGGGGGGGGAGTGGTGGGTGGGTGGGGTGGGTAGAGTGGGTGGGTGGGTGTGGGGGGTGGGTGGGTGGGGGTTGGGTGGGTGGGTGGGGTGGGTGGGTGGTTGTTTGGGTGGTGGAGTGTTTGGGTGGGTGGGAGGGTGGGTGGGTGGGTGGGTGGGTGGGTGGGTGGGTGGGGGTGGGTGGGTGGGTGGGTTGGGTGGGTGGGTGGGTGGGTGGGTGGGTGGGTTGGGTGGGGGTGTGGGTGGGTGGGTGGGTGGGTGGGTTGGTGTGGGTGGGTGGGGGGTGGGTGGGTGGGTGGGTGTGTGTGTGTGTGTGTGTGCTGTGTGTGTGGTGTGTGTGTGTGTGTGTGTGTTGTGTGTGTAAGTAAGTAGTAAGGTAAACGTTTATTGCTAATAATAAGACAATGTTGTAACAATACAAAATTTCATAAACAATAGCCACGGTCCGCTGAAGCGAAGCTCAGAAAAGGACATATATTTTTACTGTATTGTTAAAAGGGCGTGGAAACTTAAGACTATTCTAAATTCTTATTACCTAAAAAAAGTTACATACAGTAGAAAAATTTATCCAAACTGATGATAACTACAATTCGATAATGACACGGGGTAATAAAGGAATTACAGTAGCTAACAGAATACAAAATTGTAATAATAATAATACTAATAATAATTGATATAAATAATTAATTAATAAAAAAATAGGAATAAAAATAATAATAATATATAATAATCAATAATTGAAGAATAGACAGAGCCAGATAAAATTAAAATACAATAATTATACTTGTAGTTATAAAAAGAATTACATATTTTGTTGATTAAAGTAAATACTTATAAATTTTCTCTCTTGAATCTAACTAAATTGCGTAGTTGTAGGGAGAATCTTTTTATCAAGAGGCAAATCACTAAAACAGTTTCGGACCAAAAATGATAAACACTGTTTTTAGAATAATGTTTTCTAAATATGGAACAAATAGGTTAATATTATTACTACTGGCGGGAATCATTTTCAATCTAATTTACAATGTATTGGCCTTGACTTTTGAATATAATAATAATGTAAAATATGTGTGATATAACAGGAAATTTTTAAAATATTTGTTTCAGAGAATACTTTTGGCTGTTGAATCAACTTTTTAAAGAAGAGTATACACCAATTTTTTTTTTTATTTTGTGCTATTGATAACACTGGTCGACACCAAAAATGGTTCGAGTTCATATGTGTGTGGGTTGGAACGACTTTTCGCTGCTGATTTAAAAATGGCATTGGCTTTTTCCTAGCACGTGTAGTTTTTGAAATATGGGCAGTTTAAATTTTAATAGTATATAATTATATACGTATATATAATTATATAATTAATCCGAAACAATCCCCCTAAGTTAATATATATTACTTCGTAATTAAATTCTGGTGGTGCCTGCGGCTTTATTAGGACCTAAGTACCTATCTGCAAAAAATATACTTAATATGTTCCAAATATATCCGAAAAATGTGCCACAGTCTTGGAAATATCCGAAAATATGCCAAAATCACAGTAATTTTGACTTTATATATTATACTAATATATTATATAGATATATATATCATAGTTATATTATACTATTATATATAATATATACTATATATATTATATATATATATCTGATTTTGGAACACAAACTTTTTCGAATTTTTTTTGAGAGAAGATGCGGCTCGGTCGAAGAACAGTCAGATCTAGACTGTTCTTAGAAGAACAGTTCAAAGATCTTCAAATTGGTATTATAAATTATACATTGATCAAAAACTATACCTAACACACAAAAGTACTCACCCTGCTCCATAAGTACATCAGAAAGTGTTTCTGTAGTTTGCTCTTTCGTTGTAGGAGCAGGCTGTACTTTACCCGTTGTAGCGTCCAGCAATAGTCCCTATCACATGTTGGGACTGAATCGTCCTTGGTATCGGGTTTCCATTGGTGGCAATGCCCTGTGGAAACGTTCCCCTTGCTCATCACTGGACCGCCGCCAAGATTCGTTTGGAAGAAATCAAGATGTGAATGGAAAAAAGTGATTTTGAGTGACATCCGAAGCCCCAAGAGCATGGAACCTCCTCAACATGTCATTTACAAGTTCCTCATAATTCGATGCTCGAACATTACGAGGTAGTTCTTTAATAAACAGCAAAAAGCTCTTCCAAGCAGCTTTTTCCAGGGCAGTTAGGCTCTTTACAAAGTATCATCATTGAGTAGTTGACGAATTTGCGGGCATTGAAAAAAACACCTGCCTTTACTTTGCTTCAGATACAGTGCGTTCAAACTTTGATAACAAATACTTGAAAGCCAGCACCATTTTTGATCATGACCTTAACAAAATGTTCATTAACCCAAGTTTCAGATGCAATGGAGGTAGGTAAGTACACCTTTTCACTGTCAAACAAGAGGTTTGTACATACAGTGAACCTGCCAGGTGAGTCTTTCGGTCGTTGTGGCCCATTCCATTTGTTTGTAATGTTGCTGTTCCGCATAGATCCACAAACAAAGAAAAACATGTGCTTAGGTAACATAACTGGAGTCCTAGAAGCAAGGAGATACCTTCAGGTCCCCACCCAGATTCCACTGATGTTCTTCATATTTAAACAGCAAGATAAACAAAAGTCTTTCATAGTTTCAAAGTTTCAACTCATTTCATTGCCAAGCGCACTTGGAACACTCGGAAGCTTATGTCCTTTATGCAGAGACACGGCCTTAGCTGTTTTTCCTGAATCTATGAACGCTGCCACTGATTACTCTATCATAAGTGTGAGACTCACAAAGTTGTTCCGATGAGTGTGTTCAACACAAGCAGTAACAGAGCTTGTGTTCCACTGAAGAAGCTTGAAAGTTCTTTATGTCTACGACGAACACGTGAGATTAGAACTACTTCTTGTAGCAAATTCATTCCTTGAGACGACGATACAAGGACTCACTTTTCTACTTGGCGTAGTATCTAGGTCATTAGCAAGGTCATGTAGCATTTCCTGACTGATGAATTTGGGCTCTTCTGTTGTATGCCATTTCTTGAAAAGTCTGTATCCATGGGTTATCCTCCTCGTTCGATGTGATTCACTTATAGCACTGCAATGGAACATTTGGAACTGGAGATCAGGACCAGTGGACAGGCTGATCGGCAGAGGGTACGTCAGGATACCTGATTTTAGCTCGAGTTTTTACTGAATTCTTTGATGTTATGAGGCAGAAGTAGCAGGTTCAGTACTGTGACCTTTTGTTCACGCCAAACCATGGCATGCCGAAAATGCCATACCTGATGGCCGTTTGCCAACGAATCCATTCATTCAAGTGGTTTCACCACAGAGGGTTTGTTTGATGCTACGTGAGGGGCCCACTTCTTATCTTGATCACCTATACGGCACTTGAAGTAATGCAGATAAGCGGCTTTACATTCTGTGGTAAAGAGTTCTTCAGACTGTCAGGGGTAAAAATTCCACATAGTACAAAAAACTGTCCGAGCATTCACACAGTTACGGCGCTCATCAACAGCCCGGTTAAATGGTACTATATAAGGTAAAAACTAAATTAGCGACTCCACTACAATCAAAACATAATATCTGCAAAGAAAAATAAACTGTTTAAACATATGTAATAGCTGTACGATCAGTAGGTAAAAATGTACTACACAGCCTGCTAACCCCTCGCAATACGCAGCGCGCACACCCCTCCCCTGCTCACTTGCACAAACCACACTTGACTCAAAAACACTGCACTGCCCTAAATAGGGCTTGAGAAAAGAAAAGATTAAGAGTTTAAAATGAAAACATTGGTAAACCTCTTCTGCTGATTTTTACCCAATTTTTTCAGAATTGCGTCTGGTTCTCAAAAATGGACGTGATGAGTTAAGAACATCAGAGTCGAGTTGTCAGCAGGGTCGATTTACCTATAATCAGCTTCATTTAGTCCAGAAACCATATCTGCGATTTTTTTTTGTCGACGAAGTGTAATTACTAAAAAAGAGGGCATGGCATGCCCATATAGGCAACACAACATATGATGTGCTGAGTAACAAGAGCATAATAAATGCTGAATCATTGCCTCTGTAGTCAGGTTATGGCGGAAAGCTGTATAGAATGCATAATCTTAGAAATTTCAAACATGTTTTGATCAATGTGATAACTCCAATGTAATGTTTTCATCAATAGTGACACCAAGAAAAAGTGACACACCAGTGTGTGCGTGTGTGTCGTGTGCTGTGGTGCCGTATGTGTGGTGTGTGTGCGTTGTGTGTGGACGTGTGTACCGCGTTGTGTGGTGTAGTGTGTGTGTGTGTTGTGTGTGTGTGTGTGTACGTGCGGAGTGCAGCATGTGTGGTGTGTGTGTGTGTGTGTGTGTGTGGTTGTGTGAAAAAAAGTTAAATTTTAATGAATTTTAAAGGTTCAGGGTGTGACGAGATAAATCGGTGAAGAATCGACTAAGTTTTTTTAAGAGGAAGAGGAAGAAGTGGGATTTTTTGCCAAACCTTCCCTTTTGATAATGTAAAGGCGTTTTTCTGCGGGGGATTTTTGGTTGCAATCGAAAATTTTTCGATTCCCAACGGTCACAACAACAACAACAATGATTGCGGGTCGGGCCAATCATCTTCCTGGATGGTTGAACAGCAATCGAAATTTGAGAAATCGAAAATTTTTTCGATTGCAATCTGGATCCCCGCAAAAACGCCTTAAGTACAGCTTTATTTCCTTGTATTGTAGATATTATATATATGTACATAGGTGTCAACCATGGTAACTGTGCAGCGGTCGTGAGGCTGTGAGAAAGGGAAACACGATGAGGTAACACCCTACTTCTGGGTGGTTAGGAGGGCGGTGGTGGTAGGGGGTGGAAGAAACTGCGGGGTAGTGGGGGAGGCGGTGGTGGTAGGGGAAGAAGGGGTGGACGGTTGTTAAAGGTTTCACTCTTCATACAGCCATTCCGTTCAACCCTCACCTCTCAGTCCTCTCGTCACTATTACACTGGTCGACCCAAAAAGGGTTTCTGAGTTTCATTGTGTGTGGGCTGGAAAGTTTTTTTCGCTGCTGATTTAAAAAATGGCATTTGTTTTTTTCTCTAGCCGTATAGTTTTTTGAAATATCGGCATTTTAAATTTAATGGCTTTTAAATAATATACGTATATATAATTATATAATTAATCGAAACAATCCCCCTACGTTAATATATATTACCCCGTAATTAATTTGGTGGTGCCTGCCGCTTTATTAGGACCTAATGTAATATCTTGCAAAAAACATACTTAAATTAGCTCCAATATTCCGAAAATGTGCTTAAAATCTTGGAATATCCGAAAATATGCCAAAATCACCAGTAAATTTTGACTTTATAAAATACACCTGTTTCACTGTCAAAAAGGGTTTACATACAGTTGAACTCCCAGGTGATCTTTCGGTCGTGCTGGCCATTCCTTTTGTTTGTAATGTTTGCTGTCCGCTCTCGATTCCCACAAACAAGAAAACACTGTGCTTAGTGTAACCTATATGGAGTCCTAGAAGCAAGGAGATTACCTTCAGGTCCCACACAGATTCCACTGATGTTCTTCATATTTAACAGCAGATAACAAAGTCTTCATAGTTTCATAAGTTTCACTCATTTCATGCCAGGGGCGCAATTGGAACACTCGAAGCTTATTTCCTTTATGCAGAAAAACGGCCTTTAGCGTGTTTTTTCCCTGAATCTATGAACAGCCGCCACTCACTCTTATCATAAGTGTGAGACTCACAAAGTTGTTCCATGAGGGGGTGTCAACATCAAAGCAGTAACGAGCTTGTGTTCCATCTTGAAGAAGCTTGAAAGTTCTTTATGTCTACGACGAAACTTTGGTGATGAGAACTCCTTCCTTGTAGCAAATTCCATTCCTTGAGAACGAGATCCAAGGACTTCACTTTTCCCCTTGGGGTAGATCTAGGTCCCTAGCAAGGTCATGTAGCATTTCCTGACTGTGAATTTGGGCTCTCTGTTGTCTGCCATTTCTTGAAAGTCTGTATCCATGGGATTATCCTCCTCGTTCGAATCTGATTCACTTATAGCACTTGAAATTTTGGAACATTTGGAACTGGGAGATCAGGCCATTGGCCAGGCCTGATGGCAGAAGGTACGTCGGATACCTGATTTTAGCTCGCGTTTTTACTGAATCTCCTTTGATGTTAGTGGGGCAGAAGTAGCAGTCAGTAGGTGATCCTTTTGGTTCACGCTCAAAAACCATTGGGATGCCGAATGCCATCCCTGAGGGCCGTTTGCCACGCATCCATTCATCAAGTGGTTCACACAGGGGTTGCATGCTACGGAGGGGCCCACTTCTTATCTTGATCAACCTATACGGCATTTGAAGTAATGCAGTTTAAGCTGCTTTAACATTCTTTGTAAGGGGTTTCTTCAGACTGTCAGGGGTAAAATTCCACATATGTAACAAAAACTGTCCCGATGCATTCACACAGTTACGGCGCTCCATCACAGCCCGTACAAGTTACTATATACGGTAACCAACTAAAATTAGGACTCCACTAAATCAAACACATCATATCTGCAAAGAAAATAAAATGTTTAGACATATGTCAATAGCTGTACGATCAGTAGGTAAAAATGTACACACGCCTGCTAACCCCTCGCCAATACGCAGCGCCGCACACCCTCCCCTGCTCACTGCAAAAACCCACACTGACTCAAAAACACGCACTGCCCTAAAATAGGCTTGAGAAAAGAAAAGATTAAGAGTTTAAAATGAAAACATTGGTGAAACCTATTTCTGCTGATTTTACCCATATTTTCAGAATTTGCGTCTGGTTCTCAAAAATGGGCGTGTAGAGTTAATTGAACACAGATTCGGGGCGCGGGTTTCGTTTTACCTGTATTCGCTTCATTTAGTCCAGAACCATATCTTCGATTTTTTTGCGACCATTTGTTATGGGTTTATGTCGCCAGTTCATTTTTGGGGCACGCAAAAAAAGATCAGTCCAAGTAAGGGGCTACAGAAACTGGCTGCGTGTCGCGTCAGGACAACTGTAGCCATGATTTGTTATTGTAATTTTCATTGTAGATTTTTCTTTTCAAGTAAAAAGAAAACATTTAAAACAGACGAGAAAAAAAACCAGTTTGATGAACGTTAAAGTAACCCGTCCGGGACCTATTTTATCTTTGCATAAGTCCTACCTATGTTTAATGCGAATTTGATGCAAATACTTTGATTCGGATGATTTAAAAACGGCTGACTGACTGGATTGCAAAAAGTGGCAACATATTGTTGATATATTCGATAATGGCTAAAAATTTGACTGCATTAATCAGGAATGTTGAAATAGCCCTGGACGATTACTTTAAGGAATCAGAGTTTGTTTAAAAGTGAGTTAGGAGTTTTTGCGTAATATTTCCCCTACTATCAGCTTCTTTTTATCACGTCATGTTAATGGATGTGAGAGTCAAAACCCTGTAAATACATATAATTAATATGAAATAGTAACTATGTAATGTAATTGCATGTAATAAAAAAGTTATGACCTGAAATGTCATAGAAAATGTTACTGAATCCCATTGCCAAAGCGAGAGCGTCATTATCGAGGGTAGACTCATTCATCCTATGCCTACGCGTAATCATTGCCCGACTCATCCTATGCTGCTGCTTCCCTTAATTCCCTCTGCATACTGTACGTGCAATGCGTCCAATAGCAGGCATGTGCGGCGAATGCGCGAGGGTGAAAGAATCACAAGTAAATTTGGTTGCACAGTTTATTTTTTTTCACTTCAAGCTACATATCAGACTCGGATGTCGTGGAGCAAATCCCTTTACTTTCCGTAGCCAAACCGCCATGCCCTCCGCCGAAGCCACCGAAGGGCCGCCGCGGAAGCCGCCATGGGGCCAAAACCGCCACGGAAGCCGGGTTCAGGGTCAGCCTCAGCGCTTTCTCTTGCCGCGATTCCTCCCATAGCCGCCGAGACCGCCGGAAGCCGCCTCCAAAACCGCCGCGGAAGCCGCCATGGCCAAAGCCGCCGCGGAAGCCGGGTTCAGGATCAGCCTCAGGGGCTCCCTTTTTGCCGCGATATCCTCCTAAACCGCCGCCGAAGCCGCCTCCAAAGCCGCCGCCGTATGCCGCCTCCAAAGCCGCCGCCGAACCGCCCCTGGGGCCCAAGCCGCCGGGGGAAGCCGGGTTCAGGGTCAGCCTCAGCGCTCCTCTTGCCGCGAATCCTCCGTAGCCGCCGAAGCCGCCTCCAAAGCCGCCGCCGAAGCCGCCATGGCCCAAGCCGCTGCGGAAAACCGGGTTCAGGGTCAGCCTCGCGCTCCTCTTGCCCGGTATCCTCCATAGCCGCCGAAGCCACCATGGCCAAGCCGGGCCCCCGAAGCCGCCGAGGCCAAAGCCGCCGCGGAAGCCGGGTTCAGCTTCTGGCTGCGGCAAGGCACTAGCCAAGCAACAAGGATGGTCACCACAAGGGCGGGGCGAGAAACCTGCGATAAGAAGAACCGTTATGTAGAGTAGAATGGAAAGTTTTGTGTGTGTGTGTGTGTGGTGTGTGTGTGTTGTGTGTGTGTGTGTTGTGTGTGTGTGTGTGTGTGGGGGTGTATGTGTATGTGTATGTTTGGGTGTGGGTGTGGGTGTGGGTGTGTGTGTGGTGTGTGTGTGTGGGGTGTGTGGTGTGTGTGTGTTGTGTGTGTGTGGTGTGTGTGTGTGCGCGCGTTTATGCCTATGAGATTGTGTGTGTTCACGTGTGTGTACGTCAAAGTGGGATGTAGTTGGATAAAGACGGCAGGGGGTTGTTGTGGTGGTGTTTGGTGGTTGAGTTACTACAAGTTGTAGTGATGGTGTTGTTGTTCTGTAGTTCATGGTGGTGGTGTTGGCTGAAGAAAACAGTAGTTTTTAGTGGTGGTAATTTCTATCTAGTAATGGTTTGAAAGTAGGACTGTTAAGAGATAGTGGGGATGATTTTGGAAACAAGTGACCCACGGGACTTACTCGGAGGGTCATGTTGGTCGTTGTGGACCGGGAACTACTCGCCGCTCATCGGCAGCGACCCGCCTTTTATACTTGCCGCGAGTGTTGGCGACGACGAGTTTACTGTTTGGGCTTGTGACTGTTGAAAATGGGCATCGAGGGCTTCGTGTCCCCCGCCTTGAGGCCAGGCGGGTGCTGGGTATATTGGGCGACGGCCGCCGACGGTGTCATGTTTTCCCCCTTTAGCAAACTCGCCTGAAGACCTGGGTGAGTCCTCCTGCGCCTCCCACAGACACACACGCCCTTACCACACTCTGAAAACCTCTCCACACTTCCACCCCCATTACACAACACCCTTTCTTTACATCCACATTCCACTTGAGAGACCACAGGTGCACGCACACCCAGAAACTGGGCAGTATTTAAATACATTTGTATTTAATACGTAATTAAATACATTTGTGAATTTAGAAATGTATTTATAAATACATGGGTTTTTCACGTATTTAATACAGTATTGAAATACTTTAATGAGTTTTAATAAATTGTATTTAAATACTCATATATAGAAATGTAAATGTTTTTTTATCAGTTTTAATTTGGCCATAAACCCGGCCAACTATCTGGCAATCCTGATGTTACAGTGAACCAGTGTTGCCACTTTCAAGGAGATTTCCTTATTTTAAGGAAATTTAGGCCAAAAGGAAGGAAATTTCCTGAGGAACGCAAATCTATCAAATCCTATCTATGAATCTACCAAATTATCATTTATAAGCAGTTTTATTGTAATCATCAATTACTGAATACTGTAAAAATGTGTGTGTATTTAAAATGCATTTCCAAATGTTTTTTAAATACAAATTGATGTATTTATTTTTTAGTATTTAAATACATTAGTAAAATGTATTTAGATTTGGTATTTAGATACATTTCTTTTCCCATTTTATTTAGTATTTAGTATTTAAATACATTCAATGTATTTTAGTGCCCAGCTCTGCGCACACCTTACCACACACCCCAAAACAAACAACACAAACACCACCACAACGGGCCCCTCAACTCAGTTGCTCACGCAAAACTCCAGTAACGTGTTCTTCTATCCGCATGCAGGTTTTTTGCCGCCGCCCTCGTGGCCATCCTTGTTTCCCTGGCCCAGTGCCTTGCCCAACCCGGAGGCTGAAACCCCGGCTTCCGCGGCGGCTTGGCCATGGCGGCTTTGGAGGCGGCTTTGGCCGCTTTGGCGGCAGCTTTTGGAGGATTTCCGCGGCAAGAGAAGCCCCCGAGGCTGAACCCTGAACCCGGCTTCCGCGGCGGCTTTGGCCATGGCGGCTTCGGCAGTGGTTTTGGAGGCGGCTTCGGTTTTTCTCGGCGGCTTTGGAGGATACCGCGGCAAGAGGAGCGCCGAGGCTGACCCTGAACCTGGTTTCCGCGGCGGCTTTGGCCATGGCGGCTTCGGCGGTGTTTTTGGAGGCGGCTTCGGCGGTCTCAGTGGCTATGGAGGATTACCGCGGCAAGGGAGCGCCGAGGCTGAGCCTGAACCCAGGATTCCGCGGCGGCTTTAGCCATGGCGCTTTCGCGGCGCTTTGGGGCGGCTTTGGCGGCGGCCATGGTGGCTTTGGAGGCGGCCTTCGGCGGCTATCGCGGCAACAGGAGCGCCGAGGCTAATCCTGAAGCCTGGTTTCCGCGGCGGCTTTGGCGGTTCCCGTGGTGGTTTTCGGCGGCCGGCCATGGTGGTTTCCGGCGGGCTTTGGCTATGGCAATGAAGGGAGCAGCAGACACCTTTCAAGCAAAATGTATTATCATCATTGGCTTCATATTGTCATTGAAAGCTAAAAAAATAATTCAACTAAATTTTCATTTTCGTCTTTATAAAGTGTGTGTTTATAAGTGATTCTTGTATTATGTATCACGCTGATCTAAATTGTACTTTACATGTATTTTAACTATGAAATTAATCGGTATCTAAAAGCGCAGCAAAGATTAATGATGAAATCCAGAAATAAAGCCATCAAACGTATCTACATCCTTAAATCTCCTTTCTTATACGGAACCAGAATGCACAACATCAAGGTACTCTTGTGGCGTAACAAACTCATCATGAAAGACCATTCATGCAACCTTCCATGATAACACCTGACATCACTACCTTTCCACTTGGCCTTTTCAATACTCTTCCTAATAACGTAACCTTGTGTCATTGTAATGGGTGTTATGTCATTGAAATAGGGGCTTACGATAACACTTATGGAGTTATGCATTAATTAAGCGAGGAGAGGCTAACATACCCAAGCGTTGACTTATACGCCCTTACTGTGGCAAAGGAAAGACGAGGTTAGAGTAAATGGAAGGCAGCTGAAAGGTATATATGGAAAAAAACACTGAAAGCTCCGAACCCAAAGAAAGAAACTGTACAAATAACTGTGTATAGAAAGAAAGGAAGAAACCAACCTATGTACTAGGAATTATAGAAGAAAAAACAACAATCATTGAAGCATCTGGAACGCAAAAATAAAAACTAAACACCAGCAATGGATATACTTACAGGAAGGATGGTCCGATTGTAGAGTAATTATAATTCAATGAGGGATTGCGTCGAGGAAGATAATGAAAAATTGTTAACCTATAGATTTGTACAGCCGAATGCATACCAAGAAAGTGCAACACCTCACCCTCTTACCTGCCTGTGTCTGTTGTGCATCTGTTCCGTCACAGACCCTTTCTTCTTCCTGCCAAACTCATTTATGCACAGAGAGTAGAGAGAGATAGAGAGAGAGAGAAGGGAGAGGGAGGGAGAGAGGGAGAGGGAAGGGAGAGGCGAGAGGAGGAGAGAGAGAGAGAGAAAGGAGAAGAGAGGAGAGAGAAGAGAGGAGAGAGAGGAGGAGAAGGAGAGAGAGAGAAGAGAAGAGAGAGAGAGAGAAGAGACGAAGAGGAGAGAGGAAGAGACAGAGAGAGAGAGAGAGAGAGAGAGAGAGAGAGTAAATACATCGATTTTAATGAAGTTTAAGGTTCATGGTGTGACGAGATAAATCGGTGAAAGAATCGACTAAGTTTTTTTAAGAGGAAGAGGAAGAAGTGGATTGTTGCCACACCTTCCGTGATAATGTAAAGGCGTTTTCTGCGGGGGATTTTTGGTTGCAATCGGAAAATTTTCGATTGCAAACGGTCACAACAACAACAACAAATGATTGCGGGTCGGGCCAATCATCTTCCCTGGATGGTTGAACAGCAATCGAAATTTGAGCAATCGAAAATTTTTCGATTGCAATCTGGATCCCCGCAGAAAACGCCTTAAGTACAGCTTTATTTCCTTGTATTGTAGATAGTATAGATATGTACATAGGTGTCAACCATGGTAACTGTGCAGCGGTCGTGAGGCTGTGAGCAAGGAAACACGATGAGGTAAGCACCCTACTTCTGGGTGGTTGAGGAGGCGGTGGTGGTAGGGGGTGGAAGAAACTGCGGGGTGGTGGGGGAGGCGGTGGTGGTAGGGGGAAGAAGGGGGTGGACGGTTGTTAAAGGATTCACTCTTCATACAGCATTCCGTCAATCCTCACCTCTCAGTCCTCATCGTCACTCTATTATCGGTTAATGTCGCCAAGTTCATTGTTGGGCACGCAAAAAAAGATCAGTCAACAAGTAAAGAGGCTACAGAAACCTGGCTGTCGTGTCGCGTCAGGAGCAACTGTAGCCATGATTTGTTTTATTGTAATTTCATTGCATATTTGTTCATTTCATAAGTAAGAAGAAAACGTTTAAAACAGACGAGAAAAAAAACCAGTTTGATGAACGTTAAAGTAATCGTCCAGACCTATTTTATCTTTGCATAAGTACCTACCTATGTTTAATGCGGATTTGATGCAAATACTTTGATTGCGGATGATTTAAAAACGGCTGACTGGATGCAAAAAGTGGCAACATGTTGTTGATATATTCGATAATGGCTATAATTTGACTGCATTAAATCAGGAATGTTGAAATAGTCTGGACGATTACTTTAAGGAATCAGAGTTTGTTTATAAGTGAGTTAGGAGTTTGTAGCGTAATATTTGCCTACCTATCAGCTTCTTGTTATCAGCGTCATGTTAATGGATGTGAGAGTCTACCCTGTAAATACATATAATTAATATGTAATAATAACTATGTAATGTAATTGCATGTAATAAATAAGTTATGGCCGGAATGTCATAGAAAATGTTACTGAATTCCATTGCCAAAGCGAGAACGTCATTACGAGGGTAGACTCATTCATCCTATGCCTACGCGTATCATTGCCTGACATCATCCCATAGCTGCTGCTTCCCTTGATTCCCTCTGCATACTGTACGTGCAATGCGTCCAATAGCAGGCAATGTGCGGCGAATGCGCGAGGGTGAAAGAATCACAAGTATTCTGTGCACAGTTTATTTTTTTTCACTTCAAGCTACATATCAGACTCGGATGTCGTGGAGCAAATCCCTTTACTTTCCGTAGCCAAAACCGCCATGCCCTCCGCCGAAGCCACCGAAGCCGCCGCGGAAGCCGCCATGGCCAAAGCCGCCACGGAAGCCGGGTTCAGGGTCAGCCTCAGCGCTTCTCTTGCCGCGATATCCTCCATAGCCGCCGAGACCGCCGAAGCCGCCTCCAAAACCGCCGCGGAAGCCGCCATGGCCAAAGCCGCCGCGGAAGCCGGGTTCAGGATCAGCCTCAGCGCTCCTCTTGCCGCGATATCCTCCTAAACCGCCGCCGAAGCCGCCTCCAAAGCCGCCGCCGTAGCCGCCTCCAAAGCCGCCGCCGAAGCCGCCATGGCCCAAGCCGCCGCGGAAGCCGGGTTCAGGGTCAGCCTCAGCGCTCCTCTTGCCGCGATATCCTCCGTAGCCGCCGAAGCCGCCTCCAAAGCCGCCGCCGAAGCCGCCATGGCCCAAGCCGCTGCGGAAACCGGGTTCAGGGTCAGCCTCGGCGCTCCTCTTGCCGCGGTATCCTCCATAGCCGCCGAAGCCACCATGGCCAAAGCCGCCGCCGAAGCCGCCGAGGCCAAAGCCGCCGCGGAAGCCAGGTTCAGCTTCTGGCTGCGGCAAGGCACTAGCCAAGGCAACAAGGATGGTCACCACAAGGGCGGCGGCGAGAACCTGCGATAAGAAGAACACGTTATGTAGAGTAGAATGGAAAGTTTTGTGTGTGTGTGTGTGTGTGTGTGGTGTGTGTGTGTGGTGTGTGTGCGTGTGCGTGCGCGCCCGTTTATGCCTATGAGATTGTGTGTGTTCACGTGTGTGTACGTCAAAGTGGGATGTAGTTGGATAAAGACAGCAGGGGGTTGTTGTGGTGGTGTTGGTGGTTGAGTTACTACAAGTTGTAGTGATGGTGTTGGTTGTTCTGTAGTTCATGGTGGTGGTGTTGGCTGA
>JACEEZ010017362.1:27500-35000 GCA_016584305.1 Chionoecetes opilio
TCCGAGGCGAAGGCGAGTCCGAAGGCGCCACGATCACGATCAATTTACGCTGTAAAGCGCTTCAATCCAGCAGCCGATACGATGACTTCTACCTGCCTCGCTTACCCATCATCACGCAGGCAGCGTCTGACCCTGGATTTTGCATGCGGCGTCTGCAATTTCCCATCCGTGCTGCATTTGCCATGACGATCAACAAGTGCCAGGGCCAGACCAAGAGCTACGTGGGAGTCTACTTGCCTACACCCGTGTTCACGCACGGCCAACTCTACGTTAGCCTGTCAAGGGTTGGCTGTGCTGATGCCGTCGAAGTGTTGGCGCCCCGTGGAATCACACGGAACGTGGTCTACTCCGAAGGCACTTTGACCAGTGACCAACGACAGCAACAACACGATTGGAGTTTGCACTCACATTGTTGTCTAATATATACTACTAGTGTTGGATCGAATAACCGCAACCGCAACCACAACCGCACTACAACCGCACAAAAATTCACAACCGCAACCGCAAACGCATTTCTAGAAGTCTTCACAACCGCAATCGCAACCGTCGTTCCATTAGTGCGGTTGCGGTTGTGAAAGCTTAGTATAGATAGTATGCACGTGACGTTATGCTCAAGTGATAAACAATAACAAAGCGACTCTGGCCGGGGAACCCGGGGAAACCGGGGAAAAAGTTTACTTCCATAGTATATTAAATTTTACTTCCATAAGGTATTTATAATATATTATGTACTAAGTGTGGCTAAATCGCACTATAAAGTAATATTCCAGTTAATAATTACGCATTTTTCCTAGTATATGATAACCGCAACCGCGGTTGTCATAAGTCTGACAACCGCAACAATGGTTGTGAAAAACCGACCACTCGATCCATCACTATATAGTACTACTAAAAACATCAATACATGGGTCCGAAGGGCCCACAAGCACTTATATATATATATATATATATTATATATATATATATATATATTATATATATATATATATATATATATATATATATATATATATATATATATAATATATATATTATATATATATATATATATATATATTGGTTGTGTGTGTGTGTGTTGGTAACGTTCACCCTTTAAGAAACACTAGATTTTTATTTACAATGACTTCTGTATTTTGGTTATGCATATACCGTGTATATGCATATATATTTGACATTTATTATAGGTAATACACACACACACACACACACACACACACACACACACACACACACACACACACACACACACACACACACACACACACACACACACACACACACAACAAACACACACACACACACCAACACACACACACAGACACACACTCACACTACACACAGAAACACAAACACAACACCAAACACACACACACACACTAACACACACACACAACAAACACACACACACACACACACACACACACACACACACACACAACACAACACACACACACACACACACACACCACACACACACACACACACACACACACACACACACACACGACACACACACCACACACACACAACACACACACACCAGCCTAACCACCAATATCCACTCACAATCCCACGCACAGTTTTTAGATATTTAACCGTTGACTATTACCTGATGGACACGTGTCATTGTGGCTCGGATGGCTGAATCATTTTCCGACACTTGACTCCGACGTCGCAAAGTTGGCACAAGGAAAAGGGAGGAAAAGGGTGAGGAGGAGGAGGTAGAAGAAGAAAAATAATATAGAATAGTATGTAGTGAAATTTTAAAGTATGCACTGAGGATAGCTATATGTAGAACTACTGTTATAAGGGTAATATGGATGTAGAGTGAAAGTAATGGTGAAAGCTAAGAGCCTATTCGAGTACCTACTATCTTTCCTTCGTACGGGCATTCAATCAGCTGGAAAAAAAATCGACAACAGGTCAAGCGTGAAAAGGAAAACATGAACATTTTATATGAAACGACTAGTGTGTAAAAGTATCCTAAATTACTCTCTACTTGGAGTTAGTTTGACGTAGATGGTGGAAGGAAGGAGTCATAGTTATAGATATCCCCGTAAGTTGTCAGCTTGAAAGAAAGGATAAATGCGTATAGATAAAGGCTATTTTTCTTGTGATATTTGGCGAATCGAGACTTCAAAGTGCTGATAATTATTTAGTACTCACCGTAGGCGTAGAGGCTCGGAATCTGGGACGGTGACCAACAATTGAATTAAATGTCAGTGCTATAGAGTAAACGAGGAGGGGGAAATTAAGTACAGTGGGCACAAGGCGGAATACAACTGCAGAGCTGGGCACTAAATACACTGAATGTATTTAAATACTAAATACTAAATACATGGGAGAAATGTATTTAAATACTAAATACTAAATACATTTTTCGAATGTATTTAAATACTAAATACTAAATACATCAATTGTATTGAAATACATTTATAAATACATTTTAAATGCACACAAATTTTAACATGTCCGAAAAAAATGGATTTCTTAGGATTTCCTTTGATTTTGGGTTTCCTTAGAAATTTCCTTCTCAGGCCTAAATTTCCTAAAAATAAGGAAATTTCCTTAAAAGTGGAAACACTGGTTCACTGTAACATCAGGGTTGCCAGATAGTTGGGCGGGTTTATGGCCAAATTAACTGATAAAAAAGTATTTACATATATATTAATAGTTTTAAAATACAATGTATTTAAATACTCATAAATGTATTTAATTACTGTATTTAAATACATGACAACCAATGTGTTTATAAATACATTTCTAAATACACAAATGTATTTAAATACGTATTTAAATACAAATGTATTTAAATACTGCTGAGCTCTGTACAAGTGGAATACAAGGCGGGTCCAGGTCGTTTCGGCCGTAAGTAATTTAGACCGTGACGTCCAAACTGGCAGAACGGCCGAATCATCTCACGGCCTAAACAACATACGGCATATTATAAATTGTATACGACCTAAATTACCAAACTTCATATAGATCACACTGCTGATCACACTTCATCAAGATCACACTTTTGCAGCTATTGCCTACAGATTATTTCGGTAAATTAGACCTTGATGAATGAATTGTGTGTTGTAACGTTGGGAAGGCGTAGTAGCCGTCGCGGCGGGGACGCTGACGTGGCATCCTTCTGCCTTGTGGGCACGTCATGGCAAGGGGCACACGATCACCTCGAGCCGCTGCGTGTACTGGAGTGGCGAGGGAGTGACCTGGGCAGGGAGGTCACCAGGTGCGTGGCTCTTTTGTGATCATCCGGATTTATCTCTGTTCATTTACTTGATACTAATTTTGTCCACGAGAACTCTTCTTGCGGTTTACTTTTTATTGCTTTCAAAATTTAGTTTGATTTTAATAGTCTTCTTGTATTCCATATTTGTTATGTTTCGCTGTCTTGAAGCTTCATTAGTTACGTGTTAAGTATCTTTGGTATTCTACGGCTATTGTGTGATTTTTTTGTAAACTACATCTTAATATATGTTTTCGATCTTGATCCCTTGCCATTCACTTATTACTAATATTTTGAGCTCTTACTGTGATCTACTTTGTGAGCTCTTACTATCAAATCATGAATGTTTTGAAATCTTCCTTGTGAGAGTTTTGAGGTGCAGCGCGTGATTTGAGAGGATATGCAGTCAATATTCTGAGGTTGCGTTTAATACAAAATTAAAGTGTGTCTATCGAAGGTTAGATGGTAATGAATGACCACACACACACACACACACACACACACACACGCACGCACGCACACACACACGCACACGCACACGCAAACACACACACACACACACCTTCAAGTGGTGAAATTTGAACTTTAATTATTGTGGTGATTATAGGAGAGAGGTGTAACTCATGCATGGTAACAGTGTTGGACCTCTGCTTGCGTTTGTGGTGAAAGTACGGTACTTTTTGTCTCTTCCTCCTTCGTCAATCTCCCCCTCCTAGGAATATTTCTCCACCACACCTCTCTCTCCTCCTCCTCCTCCTCCTCCTCCTCCTCCTCCTCCTCCTCCTCCTCCTCCTCGATTCAATGAAGGAATAAGTAAGTGGATCAGGGCGGTGGCATAAGTCAACAAGGCGCTTCGATTGCAAACATTTGAGGATGACTTTGAGAATTTACCTGCAGAAAAGTGATCAGGGGAAAAAAAGGTAGTAATAAATGTGACGTCCTTCGCCCAATTTAGTCTGTGTAATGTTTTACTTTCCTTCATAGTCATATTTTTTTGTTAGGGTCTCCCGTTGGCATATTCCCGTTTTCTGGAAGAGTATGTGGCGTTTACTCTTGAACACGTCAGGTTAGGTTACGTTAGGTTACGTTAGGTTACGGATAGGGTAGGGTAAGTTTATTCTGGAGAGTGCATGGTAACTTTGGGTGGGAATCACAATGAACGTATTTTCGAGCAGATCCTAGGTTACGTTAGGTTACGTTAGGTTACGGATAGGGTAGGTTAAGGTTATTCTGGAGAGTGCATGATAACTTTGCGTGGGAATCACAATGAACGTATTTTCGAGCAGATCCTATGGTTAGTTTCGGAGCTATAGCCAAGCGTCTTCACTCGGAAACCATATATTCACATAGAGTTAGGGAAAATGCCTCCCGTTGCTCTGCCCGTTTCCTGTAGCACCAGAGGATTGGCTGAAGGTTTTATAGTCACTCCTCGACGCTCCTGTGTTCTCCACCATTTTTTGTGTGAGTGCTGCCGTTCAGTTTTTTTTTGTCCCTTTTTTTCGGTTTTATTTTGTCCTTCAATTTTTTTTGTTTTGTTATTATAGTTCTTTATTTTGTTGTTATAGTTCTTTATTTTGTTGTTATAGTTCTTTATTTTGTTGTTATAGTTCTTTATTTTGTTATTATAGTTCTTTATTTTGTTGTTATAGTTCTTTATTTTGTTGTTATAGTTCTTTATTTTGTTGTTATAGTTCTTTATTTTGTTGTTATAGTTCTTTATTTTGTTATTATAGTTCTTTATTTTGTTGTTATAGTTCTTTATTTTGTTGTTATAGTTCTTTATTTTGTTGTTATAGTTCTTTATTTTGTTGTTATAGTTCTTTATTTTGTTGTTATAGTTTTTATTTTGTTGTTATAGTTCTTTATTTTGTTTTATAGTTCTTTTTTGTTGTTATAGTTCTTTATTTTGTTGTTATAGTTCTTTATTTTGTTGTTATAGTTCTTTATTTTGTTGTTATAGTTCTTTATTTTGTTGTTATAGTTCTTTATTTTGTTGTTATAGTTCTTTATTTTGTTATTATAGTTCTTTATTTTGTTATTATAGTTCTTTATTTTGTTGTTATAGTTCTTTATTTTGTTATTATAGTTCTTTATTTTGTTATTATAGTTCTTTATTTTGTTATTATAGTTCTTTATTTTGTTATTATAGTTCTTTATTTTGTTGTTATAGTTCTTTATTTTGTTGTTATAGTTCTTTATTTTGTTGTTATAGTTCTTTATTTTGTTATTATAGTTCTTTATTTTGTTGTTATAGTTCTTTATTTTGTTGTTATAGTTCTTTATTTGTTTATAGTTCTTTATTTTGTTGTTATAGTTCTTTATTTGTGTTATAGTTCTTTATTTTGTTGTTATAGTTCTTTATTTTGTTGTTATAGTTCTTTATTTTGTTGTATAGTTCTTTATTTTGTTGTTATAGTTCTTTATTTTGTTGTTATAGTTCTTTATTTTGTTGTTATAGTTCTTTATTTTGTTGTTATAGTTCTTTATTTTGTTGTTATAGTTCTTTATTTTGTTGTTATAGTTCTTTATTTTGTTGTTATAGTTCTTTATTCGCGTGTTTCTAAATTTCATCGTGGGAGGAAAAGTGGCCTGCGATATTCAGTCAACTTTGCCATCATTTAATGATTTACTGTGAGTGATGTTGATTGAATGTTTATATGATTCTTTGAGTGTAAATAGATAACGTTGGTCTATCAAGTGTCAATTATAAGGCTAACAATGACTAGAGAAAGTTGTTCAAGCGTGTTAGATATCTAGACGGAAGAGTAATAGAAATATCCGTAGCTGTGGAAATACCTACTGTGAAAATACCTAGACCTAGAAATACCTAGACCTAGAAATACCTAGACCTAGAAATACCTAGACCTAGAAATACCTAGACCTAGAAATACCTAGACCTAGAAATACCTAGACCTAGAAATAGACGAGAAAATTACTGCTCAGATAAGTAGACGAGAAAAGTACTGCTCAGATAAGTAGACGAGAAAAGTACTGCTCAGATAAGTAGACGATAAAAGTACTGCTCAGATAAGTAGACGATAAAAGTACTGCTCAGATAAGTAGACGATAAAAGTACTGCTCAGATAAGTAGACGATAAAAGTACTGCTCAGATAAGTAGACGATAAAAGTACTGCTCAGATAAGTAGACGATAAAAGTACTGCTCAGATAAGTAGACGAGAAAAGTACTGCTCAGATAAGTAGACGATAAAAGTACTGCTCAGATAAGTAGACGAGAAAAGTACTGCTCAGATAAGTAGACGAGAAAAGTACTGCTCAGATAAGTAGACGAGAAAATTACTGCTCAGATAAGTAGACCATCGAACTGAGTCTTGAGGCTGTCGATGGAAACTTAACGACTTGACAGAAGAGTTGCACATCACCTAGACAGTCAGTGGTTCTCAACGCGTTACAAGCCATGGACCACTAGCCCAATAAAAAAAAAATCATGGACCATCTCCTTTTTGACTTTAGAGATATGATGAAAAAGGGTATTTTAAAGGTAGGTAAAGGGTTGGTTATAATTACATATCCTATACAAATAAAGTAAACGGAATTTTCAGAAATCAATAAAATAATATTAGACAGATAACATTTTGGTTTCACATATATTTCAGTTCATTTCCAAATATTGTGAACATCCTGTGGACCACTAAAAAAGTTATCATGGACCACCAGGACCACCAGTTGAGAACCACTTACTAACAGGCTGCCGTGGGGTGACTAAGACTAACTCGTGTCAACATGGAGCTCTACTTTCACGATGACGGTGACGGACGCAGGGCAGTTAAGGGAAGGGTGAGGAGCGGGGGCCAGTTTTTGCTATGCTTCTTGCCTGAGTCCACACCGTGCGTCCTCAAAACCACGAGGACACACCAGATTTATGGTGACACGTACACCTCAAGAGCTATGTAACGTATTGATCTAATGTACTACAAAGGCCACTATAAACCGAATCAGGCAATTATTGGAAATTTGTACTACATGCGTACTCTCCATATAGACATTTTTGCACTATCACCAAAACTTTATCATTAGTATCAGCACGTGCACCACATAAACCATTGATGCCGCATAATACAGCAACAGTGTCTAGGCAGCAACACACACACACACACACACACACACACACACACACACACACACACACACACACACACACACACACACACACACACACACACACACACACACACACACACACACACACACACACACACACACACACACACACACACACACACACACACACACACACACGCACGC
>JACEEZ010017362.1:37500-42500 GCA_016584305.1 Chionoecetes opilio
ACATTAACAAATAGAGAGAGAAATGAGCTTCATTGTTATATAATGATTATATTTCACACACAGGTGATTGAGATAATGCCACCCTCTGCCCAGCGAGGCAGAGGGTGGCAGACGGAGGGAAAGGCGATAAATCAGAGAATTCGTGGAAATTAATAGGTTTGATGATGAAATTGAAGTATTGTGTTGAAAATGGTGACAGCCCTGCAATGGATAATGGTGATGGTGATGGTGATGGTGATGGTGATGGTGATGGTGAGCACTGGGTTTGCTACCATTGGTTTGGTAGATATGTAGGTAAGTAATATGATACTTTTTGCCTCATACTCAGGACAATATAGGAAGCATACATAGTAGGAACCTTTCGGTTTCTCAAAAAGTTACCTATTTACTGTAAATCTAGCTTTTTAGTACTACGAGGGAAATAATAGTACAGCAGAAGGCTCCTCCCCACCGAGCTACTTTCCAGCCGCAGCTGCCTGGAAAATATACAATACCTTGCAACATTAAAAACTAACAGAGTTTTAATGAGGAAATTGAGAAGCAACAATGAATGCCAATGTGGTGTGAAAACATAGCATGGCGCTCATAACTGGGCGTCTGACTGAGGCATTAGGCAATCAGGCCTCAGCTTCGACCATTTCGCATTGGTGGTGCACGGAGCCAGGCAAGGCTTTCATGCCACCTCAGTACTTCCACAACCGTATACTATAAACCATGCGTACCATTTGCTCTTCTTGACGGTATATCTGCCACTACTCTCGACCTACGATGGGCTGTGGTTTGGCAAGCGCGCTGACAGTTAGGCCCGAGTTCACACTTCACGTTTTTGCTGGACGTAGTCTACGTGCCTCTTGTCATCAGTGACTCACAGTACGTCACAGTGACGTCACTAACTGCCTGTGAAGTTTGAACCAGGCTCCGCGCGACCACCTGCTGGAGCAGTGTTGACGTCACTGACCTTGACAGACGTGCGTCCCAGCCTCACATTATTCGGAGCTCCCAATTCTTTGTCCGCGTCTACATGGGCGTGGCGATCAGTGACGTCACTCTGACATCACTGATCGCCACGCCCACGTAAACACGGACAGCAAAAACGTGTAGTGTGAACCCCGCCTTACTGACCGTCTCCGGGAATCAGGGTACCAGTGGTCTCTGCTGCAGGGAAGATATAGACTATAGAGTAAGCATCAAAGAGGGAAAAGTGCACTACTAACGTAGAATAATCAAAGATGGGGCCTGATTGCCTGACACCTCATGTATGAACACCAAGCAATGTTGCCACAGCACCCATGAGACATGCATAATTATCATACGTGCAGCACGATAGGCAACAGTCAGTCTGGCGCCAGCCTCATGTAGACTGTAGGGGTGCGCAGTCATTACTACATTTTTCATATATATTTGAAACTGGAGGTTTTCTTGAACCTGTAGCTGTGATCTCCAGCCTAAAATGAGAGAGAGAGAGAGAGAGAGAGAGAGAGAGAGAGAGAGAGAGAGAGAGAGAGAGAGAGAGAGAGAGAGAGAGAGAGAGAGAGAGAGAGAGAGAGAGAGAGAGAGAGAGAGAGAGACTTTGAAGCTCTAATATAAGAATCATGATAAATCATAAAAATAAAAGAATTACATCAACTTCTTATGACGTTAAAGTTTGAGAGAGAAAGTCGCCAAGGATTATGACAATTTTGGCATTTATTTACTTCACTTATGTAAACAATGTCTAAGAAATTGTCAATCTTGTTTGCAGTGGTACAGTAACACGTTCTCATGTGCGCCTCGTCGACCTGTCCCTTCCTCGCCCCTTGCACTGGATGCCCGGAAGTGTTAAGGGTTATCAGTTAAACATCTCATGGAAATTTTGGAAATTTTATTGCTAACTAAGTCATAAGAGGAAGGCATTGTAGTAGTTTTTTTTAATGAAAGATGAGATACTATGAAGAATTAGGAGGGTTTGGAGACCTACAGTTCCCATCACTTGCCATAGCCAAATCCACCAAATCCTCCACGGAAACCACCAAAGGCGCCGCGGAAGCCAGGCTCGGGATTAGCCTCAGCGCTCCTCTTGCCGCGGTATCCTCCATAGCCGCCGAGGCCGCCGAAGCCGCCCCCAAAGCCGCCGCCGAAGCCGCCATGGCCAAAGCCGCCGCGGAAGCCGGGCTCAGGGTCAGCCTCGGCGCCCCTCTTGCCGCGGTATCCTCCATAGCCGCCGAAGCCACCGATGCCGCCTCCAAAGCCGCCGCCGAAGCCGCCATGGCCAAAGCCGCCACGGAAGCCGGGTTCAGGGTCAGCCTCGGCGCTCCTCTTGCCGCGGTATCCTCCATAGCCGCCGAAGCCGCCTCCAAAGCCGCCATGGCCAAAGCCGCCATGGCCAAAGCCGCCGAGGAAGCCGGGTTCAGGGTCAGCCTCGGCGCTCCTCTTGCCGCGGTATCCTCCATGGCCACCGAGACCGCCGAAGCCGCCTCCAAAGCCACCTCCAAAGCCGCCATGGCCAAAGCCGCTGCGGAAGCCGGGTTCAGCCTCCGGCTGCGGCAAGGCACTAGCCAGGGAAACAAGGATGGCCACGAGGGCGGCGGCGAGAACCTGCGACAACAAGATCACGTTACCCCTGTGATACGTGCACATGATATTCATTTCATTACCTCCCTCACATTATAAGTATCAATAAATAAATAAATAAATAGATAGATAATTAGATCAATTGTCACGTCGTGGAGGAGGAGCGACCTATGTGCTCTAATGATGTTTTGTCGTTTACTATTGACCTCGCTGCTGAGCTTCTGACATTATAGATATGGATCGGTGGGTGGCTTCTTGATACCACAGGGGGCGGTTGATCTTGTTAGTTCAGTTTTGCTGTGAACAACTGAGTCTGACGTGTGTTGTGGTGTGTGTTGTGTGTGTGGTAAGGTGTGCGTGCAGGTCTCTCAAGTGGAGTGTGCATTGAGAATGGGTATTGTGTAATGGAGTGGAAGTGTGGAGAGGTCTTCAGAGTGTGGTAAGGGCGTGTGTGTCTGTGGGAGGCGCGGGAGGACTCACCCAGGTCTTCATGGCGAGCTGCTGAAGGGGAACATGACACGTCGGCGGCCGTCGCCCTAATATACCCAGCAGCCGCCTGGCCTCAAGGCCGCGGACACGAAGCCCTCGATGCCCATTTTCAACAGTCACAAGACAAACAGTGACTCGTCGTCGCCAATCACTCCGCGGCCAAGTATAAAAGTCAGTCGCTGCCGATAAGCGGCAGTAGTTCCCGGTCCACAACGACCAACATGACCCTCCGAGTAAGTCCCGTGGGTCACTTGTTCCAAATCATCACCAACAGTCACCACTTTAACCATTTCTACATAGAAATTACCACCATCACCACAACCACCACTATGCTGTTTCCCTAAGCCAATACCAGCAACTATGAACTACAGAACAACCAGCACCATCACTACAACCTATAGTAGCTAACTCAGCAACACACACCACCATAGCCCTGGTCTCTTACTACATCCCGTTGAGTATACACCCAACACGCATCACACCAATCACCCACACACATCACACACACAAGCCATACTGTCAGAGTCCATAGCTACCACAGCACAGCTATTTGACTCTCACTCTTTGGAAGTACAAGTAAATAAATTGACAGACGTAATACCAAACCACCACACAACCACACCAAACACCACAACACAACACACACCACACACCACACACACACACACACACACACAACACACACACACACACACACACACAACCACACACACCAAGCACACACACACACACACACACACACACACACACCACACCACACCACACACACACACACACACACACACACACCACACACACACCACACCCACACCCAACACACCACACACACACCACACACACCACACCACACACCACACACCACACACACACACACACACACACACACACACACACACACCACCACCACACACACCACCACACACCCACCACACCCACCACACCCACCACCCACACCACCCACCACACCCCCACACACACCCACCACACCACCCCCACCCACCACCACACACCACCACCCACACACCACACCACACCCCACCACACCACCACACCCACCACCACCACCCACCACACCACCCACACCCACACCACCCACCCACCACCACCCACCACACCACCCACACCACCACACCCACCCACCACACCACACCCCAACCCACCCACCCACACCACCACACACCCACCACCCACCACCACACCACCCACCCACACCACCCACCACCCACCCACACCACCCACACCCACACCACCCACCACCCACCACCCACCCACCACACACCCACACCCACCCACCACCCCACCCACCACCCACCACCCACCACACCCACCCCACCACCACCACCACCAACCACCCACCCACACACCCACCCACCCCACCACCACCACACCCACACCCACCACCACCACACCCACACACACACACCACACACCACACACACACACACCACACACACACACACACCACACACACACACACCACACCACACACACACACACACACACACACACACACACACACACACACACCACACCACCACACACACACACACACACACACACACACACACACACACACACACACACACATTCAAACAACTGTCATTTCCAGTCTCCCCCACCCTCGGTGACCACCATTTGCCCTTGCTATGCTTCCGTCACAAAGCTAACTGGCTTCGCTGGCTTGCCTCGCGGTTCGTGCGGCCTGCCTGTGGCTTCGGCGGTTCGCGCTATGGAGATTCGCGGCAGAGAGCTGTGGCTGACCTGAACCAGACTTCCTGAGCGCTTGTGCTATGCGCGCTTCGGCGACGGCTTTGGCCATGGCTGGCTTCGGCGGCTTGGAAGATAGCTCGCGGCAAGAGCGGCTCGAGGGACTGAACCCGGCAACCGGGCGCTGTGGCTGCCCTCATCGGCTTACCGTTGGCGGAGGGTTTGGTGGTTTTGGTTATGGCAAATGAAGAGAA
>JACEEZ010017362.1:47500-50000 GCA_016584305.1 Chionoecetes opilio
GTGGACAGGGGCTCGGGTTTTAAGAAGACCGCCCGTCTGTCTTCGCTCCGCCGGGGATCGAACCCGGGACTTCTCGGTTGTGAGCCGAGCGTGCTAACCCTTACACTACAGAGTGTAAGGGTTAGAGTTACAGACCAAAATGAAACAAGGGATGCGTAACTTTATTTATGAGAAGAGATTGAAGTTATTAAAATTACACTCACTCGAGAGACGCAGAGTAAGGGGCGATCTGATAGAAGTTTTTAAGTGGATAAAGGGATTTAATAAAGGAGAGGTAGGAAAAGTTCTTACGGCTTTTAACCAGGGTCGAACAAGAAGTAACGGATTCAAGCTGGAAAAGCGTAGATTTAGAAAGGAAATAGGGAAAAACTGGTTCACAAATAGGGTGGTGAATGAATGGAATGGTCTCAGTAGACAGGTAGTTAGTGCTGAGTCATTAGGGAGCTTTAAAGAGGAGCTGGATAGGTTCATGGATGGGGATGAAAGGTGGATGTAGGTAGTGTTAGGTGACAGGAACTACCACGTATAGGCCTCGCGGCTTCTTGTAGCTTCCTTATTTTCTTATGTTCTTATGTTCTTATGACTGGAAGGTGAAATAGGAGAGGTCGCGGTCGCTTACCCTTGGATGAGCGACTGTGTGTATGTGGCCAAGTGCAGACTGAAAGACATGTGGTGGAACAGTGTACACTGACCCAACATGTCAGGGACATATACCAGTTCACTCTTATGGAACAGGTGTTTTCAAATAGATTTACCCTAGATGTGACCTGTAAAATATTACACTGTATCTTGAGTGTGTATTACTGATGGCCAGTGCATATTCTATTCAGTATTACTGGGCTGCGATTATTGTGTAATAGTAATGATACAATAGTAATGATATTTTAATGCGGATAGCATTATATTTTAGTGTTAGTTACTAATTGCCAGCGTTGAGTTAATATTACTTTTTGGACTACAGCTATAAACCTGTACATGTATAAGTATGTCTGTGTGTATTATGTTCTGCTGTGGTCAATAAAACTATTATCTATCTATCTGTGTGTGTGTGTGTGTGTGCGTGCGTGTGTGTGTGTGTGTATGGGATGTGTGTGTGTGTGGGTGGGTGGGTGTGACTGTGTGTGTGTGGTGTGTGTGATGGGTGTGTGTGTGTGTGTGTGTGTGTGTGTGTGTGTGTGTGTGTGTGTGTGTGTGTGTGTGTGTGTGTGTGTGTGTGTGTGTGCTTTAAAGATTCACCTGGTTCATGATGATGTGCGAGGAGGACACAAGTGATGTCACCTGTATACGGTGTCACATTATATACACCACGGGACACCTCTCTCCCTTGCCCTCCCTCTCACATTCCCTCTCATCCCTCTCCCCACACTCACTTCTTGCCTCGCGTTGCATCTCGTGTAAGAAGAAGAAAAATATAACTATTGTTTCGCCAATTTCCATGAGGATTGTTTTATGTGGGAGGGCGTCGTCTGCTTGGGTATTTTATGTATGCCGTATTACACACACACACACACACACACACGCACACGCACACGCACACGCACACCACACACACACACACACACACACACAGCACACACAGACACACACACACACACACACACACACACACACACACACACACACACACACACACACACACACACACACACACACACACACACACACACACACACACACACACACACACACACACACACACACACACACACACACACACACACACACACACACACACACACACACACACAGCGCGTTAAGTCCCTATCCCTCTGCCATTCACTGCAAGGGAAAACTTTTCTGATACTTTTGATATTCTAAATACGTACTTTGTTTTATTTATTTTATATGCGGCTGAAAAACTTGCTGTAAATGTATCGTGTATATTTTCATCTACATTCGTCCCATGTATGTTTAGAGGAAGGATAGAATGTTAGCATGTTTCTTTGCCTTGTTCTCTGCTGGGCTTTCCATTCCTTCAAGAAAAAACTACCTCGGTCTACTTACCTTCGTACCTTTCTGCCTCAAACAACAAAAAAAACACGATTTATTGCCGTCCCTACACTAAAAAAAACACGATTTATTGCCGTCCCTACACTAACCAGAACACCTTCCTCCCTCACCTCCATGACACACTAGTCTTCCTTAACCCCTTCACACCCAGATCTTTCCTTTGCTATAAAAAATCGTATGTTGTCGAGCCATAAAATTACGAAAAGTAACTGAAAATACCAAATTAGTTAGTCGACAAGGATACTAAACAGGTCATATCTATAAAATATTGCTTATATTCCCTAAAAATCGTCTAATGGTGTCCACATTACAATGGAAATTACGTTCTGGGTCTCAAGGGCTTAATCAAAAGACATGCTTTGTAAAATTTATGCTTTTACTATATATACATTATCAAAATATTACTTTATAAAAATCCTTCGTCCTTGATTCTACCTTCGCATTAGATTTTGTAAGATAATTCTATACATTTTTCAACGTATCAAAACGA
>JACEEZ010017362.1:55000-70000 GCA_016584305.1 Chionoecetes opilio
GGTTTGGGCCTGTACAGATTTTGTGCGGTATTTTTGTGGGCGGGAGTACATATGTTTGTGCCTGTACAGAGCTGGGGCGGTATTTGTGTGGGCCCGGAGTACATAGCTGTGCCGTACGAGCTGTGCGGTATTTGTGGGGGGCCGGAGTACTGTTTGGGGGCCCTTTGTACAGAGCTGTGGGGTTTTTGGTGGGCCGGGGGTATTGATGCGTCCCCGTACAGAGCTGTGCGGTATTGTGGGGCCCGGGGAAGTACATGACCCTGGGGCCTTTACGGGGGCCCCCTTTTTGGCCCCCGTTTATTTGTTTGGGGGGGCCGGGATTACAGGTGCTGTGCCTGTACAGAGTGTGGGGTTTATTGTGGGGGCCGGGAGAAACATAAATGCTGTGCCGGTAAAAGAGCTGTGCGGTATTGTGGGGGCCGGGAAAGTACATGATGCGTCCCTTTTACAAGCTGTGCGGTATTTGTGGGGAGTACTGATGCTGTGTTTGTACAGAGTGTGGGGTATTTTGGGGGCCCAAAGTACATGATGCGGGCCCTGTACAGGGGCTGTGGGGTATTGTGGGGGCCCGGAGTACATGATTGTGTCCCTGTACAAAAGCTGTGGGGAAATGTGGGGGCCCGGGAGTACATATGCTGTGTTTTACAGCTGTGGGGAAAATTTGTGGGCCGGAGACATTTTTGCTGTGCCTTACAGAGCTGGGGGGGTATTGTGGGGCCGGGGGAAACATGTGCTTTTCCTGTACAGACTGTGGGGTTTAAGTGTGTGGGCCGGAGTACATATGCGGGGGGGGGCTGTAAAAGGGCTTGCGGTTTTGGGGGGGACTTTTCGGCTATACCGGTGCCTCTTTTTTTAATAAGATTTCCCCTTACCAAATTGAATTTTTATTTTACTTGAAGTGATTTATATTTCAAAAAATTACATAATAAAAAAAATTTGGGTTAGAATATTATAAAATTTTTAAAAATTTTTATGTGATGAATATATAAGACTTACAGAGTCGAATTTACCCATAAAAAATATACATCAAAATTTTTATTTTGCGCTACTCATAATTTATTGAATACAAAGGGCCAAGTACCACTGGGGTGTTTTGTGCCTGTGTGTGTTTTAAACTGTGTGTGTGTGACTGTGTGTTTTTTTTTTTTGGTGTGTATGGGTCCATAAAGAGCGAAAGGTCATAGGATTGGATTTTTTCATTTCAGGGGAAATAAAGAAAAAAAAAAATGAGGAGCAGAATTTTATTAAAGCTTTTACTAAAAATTTGGACAAGTCTTTTTTTTCTTATCTTTAATTTTTTTTCCGTAGTTTTTTGAGAGTGGGAAAACCTGTGAGTGGTAGTGAGGGGCGGCTTGCATAGTGCTAGAAAACGGGGGCCCCGCGCCCAGCTTCAGCGTCCCTCTTTTACCCCATCGTATTGTGGCTTGTGAAAGAGACGGGAGGGGAAAAACTGTAGCTGCTGCTAGAAAACCCTGGGCTCGGCGTCAGCCTCAGCGTCCCCTTTTGGGTAACGCCCATCGTGTTTTTGGCTTGTAGAAAGAGACAGGAGGGAAATGTAGCTGCTGTAGAAAAAAGGGGCTGGGCTGGGCCCGTCAGCCTCACCCGTCCCTCTTGTAACGCCCATCGTATTGTGGCTTGTAGAAAAGGGGACAGGAGAGGAACTGTAGCTGCTGCTGAAAAAAACGGGGGGGCTCGGCGTCGGGGCCTTTCGGGGCCCTTTTTGAAACCCCATCGTATTGGGGCCTTGTATAAAAGACGGGAAAAAGGGGGAAACGGGTTTTTAAGCCCCAGAAAAACGGCTGGGCTGGGTTTTTCAGCTTCAGCGTCCCTTTTTGAAAACGCCCATCGTTTTGGGGCTTGTAAAAGGAGACGGGAGAGGAACTGAAAGCTGCGGGGAATAACGGCGGGGCCCGGGCGTCAGCTTCACGTCCCTCTTGAAACCCCCATCGTTTTTGGTTTGGGAGTAAGAGACAGGGGGAGGAACTGTAGCTCCCAGAAAAACGGCTGGGCTCGGCGTCAGCCTCAGCGTCCCTCTTGAAACGCCCTCGTATTGTGGCTTGTAGTAAGAGACGGGAGAGGAACTGTACTGCCAGAATAACGGCTGGGTGGGCCCGGCCCAGCCTCAGCGTCCCTCTTTTTAAACGCCATCGGGGTGGGGGCCTTGTAGTAAGAGACAGGATTGAAAATTACGGGGGCCCAATAAAAACTGCTGGGTTTCGGGGGTCACCCCCGGGTTCGGGCGCTCCTCCTGGAAGGTAACCCTGTTGTCCCCTTTTGGTCCGGATTACCGGGGAAAGGAATGGTAGGCCCTCCCCCATACCCAGCAGCCCCTCAGGCTGGGGCCCTCGCCGCTCCGCTAGGGGGCCCAAAACCCCCGCAAGAAGGGTTGCTACGGGCCTTTTTAGGGGGGAAAAAGGGAACCATCGCCCACTAGAGGAACAACCCTCCCAAAAACTCAGGAAAAAAAATTATGTTTTAAAACGTAACACATCCCAAAACTAATAAAAGGGTCTTTGTTTTTAAGCCTTTCCCCCCCAAACAAAGGGGAGCTCTCCCGGGAAATCTGTTTAAAACCCTTGGCCACACCAGCTCAAGAAGCTTTTAAAGTTTTCAGGAAAGCGGGGGGGGGACTCCCTAAAGGCAGGAAAAAATACATCACCACAATCTTCATGTCGCCCCAATGTGTTGGACCAGTTCGACTGTGCCGGGGTCCCCCTGATGCCTCCCTTATATACTGCCGGGTGGACTTTCCCTCAAGGCCGCCCCCGGGGGGTTTTTCTCCCTCCTTGGGCACATGGGCTTTTCCCTGACGGCAAGGCTTTTCCTGCGTAGCTTTGGGGTATCATTTTGTTACATTGCACGCCTTTTTTTTACACCCTTTCCCCATTCCCCCTCCCTATGCCGTCATCTCTAATGAATCTCAATAAAAATTATAAAACTTTGAATGGGAAATATGTTTTAAACTCTTACACGAAAAGAATAAATGAGGAAAAAATTTAGAATTGCCTTAGAAAGGGTTTTGGAAAAATATGAAAGCTAGAAAGTGTTAGGAGGTGACAGAAGAGCTGGGTGATGGAGTAATTGGTGTCGCGGCATTTTGGGCTAATGAGGAAGGACCCGGGATGCCCCAGGTGCTCGGGCAGGTTTTTTCGGCCTCGTTTTTTATCGTGGCATGAAAAGGTGACGGGAAAAAAAGCCTTAACATTCAAAACACCGGCAAGAGACATTCGAGTCAGAAAGGCCCCACCCAATATGTGTCAGTAGTGAAATGGATAGATTTGACTAATCATTGTGTTTCAAAAGCTGTCGGGGAGGGAAAAGGTTTTGGAGGGGGTTGCCTTTTGGTTTCCCCCTAAATTTAAGTCACTCCCCGCACGCCCCCTACCTTCCCGAGCAGCGAAGGGGCAAAGTGACCTGAGTAAATTTCCTTGGTGAGTTTTTGCTGGGGTGTTTGGGATGCCCAAAGGGTTTACTTTCTTTGTGGATTACATAAAATGCCGGTTTTCCCTTTAAATCTGTCCCTATCTTCACGTAGGGAAAAAATGGATCCAGAACCATGACCTGATAAGTAAAAGATGATAATGATGATGATGATGATGATGATCATGGGGATGCTTAACGCTTTGTCGGCCTTGAGACCTCGTGGATGTGACATTTTCCGAAACAGATCATAAGGTACTTTTTAAAAACTGGAAAAAGCAGGATAGAGATGTTCAACCCCTTTTTTTTTTCCGGAGGAAAAAAAAGGATTACCTTATACTCAATGGGCCCCCCCCATCCAAAAAATAACGCTGACATATGACCACGACTTTCAAAAAACAACTACTTAATTTTTTACTAATACAATACTACTACTACTATTCTACTAATAATAACTATACACAGAAACATTAATAGGGAGCAGTAGTAGAATGCAACACCCCCAGCAGCTACAAAAAGTAAAGTAGTAGTAGTATTTGTAATATATAGTAGTAGTAGTAGTAGTAAAAAATATAAAGTTGTTGTTTTAGTCGTTGGGGCCCTATGATCAGCGTAGTTTTTTAATAGGGGTGTGGTGTGGGGTGTGTGTTTTTGGTGTGTGTGTGTTGTTTTGTGTGTGTGTGTGTGTGTGTTTTGTGTGTGTGTGTGTGTGTGGTGTTTTGGTTTTGTGGTGTTTATGGGCGGGTTTTTGTGTGTTGGGGAGTGTTGTGTACGATTATGTGGGTTTTTGTTTGTTTTGTATGTGTATGTGTTGTGTGTGTGTGTGGGTGTGTTTTTGTGTTTTTTTGTGTGTGTGTGTGTGTTTTGACTGTTCAAATTTTAATTTAAATTTTTTCCCCGTATAAATTAATTTTAAAAAGGAAACCCAACAAAAAGCCCTTAATTTTAAAAATGGCACGGTCTGCCCAGCCAAGGCTTCCCGGGAGACAAAAAATTTATATAAAAGAATGCATAGGCATAGGCAAAAGTGGGCGGGCATTTGGACAATCATGAATAGTATTACCGCAAGCACGCACGCAAGCACGCAAAGCACCCCCCGCACCCCACGCACGCACGCACGCGCTTGCGCGCTTTCGCGCGCTTCCCCCCCCGCCCCCCCCGCCCAAACCCCCCCCCCCCACCCACCACCCACCCACCCCCCCACCCACCCACACACACCCACACCACCCACCCACCCACCACACCCACAAAACGAACAATCATACAAACACCATCGTACAAACTTCATACAATATTAGTTATTATTCACTTACATACATTCATACCTTTAGAATGCAATACCTTTACATATACACATATGCACACACACACACCCTACACAGTTTACAACAACATGCATAACACACTTACATTCGTGCCATACTGATATTTATATAGATTGAAGTGTATACAAATAATTTCTAGAAGTTTTCTTAATATGGGAGCGGTACTATTGTTAACAAGAGATTTTATATTTGTTGGTAATGAGTTCCATAACTGTGGTCCGGAGTACATGATGCTGTGCCTGTACAGAGCTGTGCGGTAGTGTGTGGGCCGGAGTACATGATGCTGTGCCTGTACAGAGCTGTGCGGTAGTGTGTGGTCCGGAGTACATGATGCTGTGCCTGTACAGAGCTGTGCGGTAGTGTGTGGGCCGGAGTACATGATGCTGTGCCTGTACAGAGCTGTGCGGTAGTGTGTGGGCCGGAGTACATGATGCTGTGCCTGTACAGAGCTGTGCGGTAGTGTGTGGGCCGGAGTACATGATGCTGTGCCTGTACAGAGCTGTGCGGTATTGTGGACATCGCAGGTCTATACCGGTGCCTCTTGTTACATAAGAGTTCCCTACCAAATTGAATATTATGTTACTTGAAGTGAGTTATATTTCTAAAAATACATAATAGCAAAAAATTGTTATGAATATTATCAAATTTTAATAATTTATGTGATGAATATATAAGACTTACAGAGTCGAATTTACCCATGAAAAATATACATCTAAATTTTTTATTTTGCGCTACTCATAATTTATTGAGATACGAAGGCCAAGTACCACTGTGTGTGTGTGACTGTGTGTGTTTAACTGTGTGTGTGTGACTGTGTGTTATTTTGTGTGTGTATGTGTACATGAAGAGCGCTAAGGTCATAGGATGTAGGAGTTTCATTTCATGGTGATAAAGACAAAAAAATGAGGAGCAGAATTTTATTCAATGCTTTTATCTAAAATATTTGGACAGTCTTTTGTGCCTTATCATTAATATTTTCCGTAGTTATGAGAGTAGGAACGCTGTGAGTGGTAGTGAGAGGGACGGCTTGCATAGCTGCTAGAATAACGGCTGGGCTCGGCGTCAGCTTCAGCGTCCCTCTTGTAACGCCCATCGTATTGTGGCTTGTAGTAAGAGACAGGAGAGGAACTGTAGCTGCCAGAATAACGGCTGGGCTCGGCGTCAGCCTCAGCGTCCCTCTTGTAACGCCCATCGTATTGTGGCTTGTAGTAAGAGACAGGAGAGGAACTGTAGCTGCCAGAATAACGGCTGGGCTCGGCGTCAGCCTCAGCGTCCCTCTTGTAACGCCCATCGTATTGTGGCTTGTAGTAAGAGACAGGAGAGGAACTGTAGCTGCCAGAATAACGGCTGGGCTCGGCGTCAGCCTCAGCGTCCCTCTTGTAACGCCCATCGTGTTGTGGCTTGTAGTAAGAGACAGGAGTGTAACTACGATGGCCATAATAACTGCTGGGCTCGGCGTCAGCTTCAGCGTCCCTCTTGTAACGCCCATCGTAGTGAGGCTTGTAGTAAGAGACAGGAGAGGAACTGGGGTGGCCATAATAACTGCTGGGCTCGGCGTCAGCTTCAGCGTCCCTCTTGTAACGCCCATCGTGTTGTGGCTTGTAGTAAGAGACAGGAGTGTAACTACGGTGGCCATAATAACTGCTGGGCTCGGCGTCAGCCTCAGCGTCCCTCTTGTAACGCCCATCGTAGTGAGGCTTGTAGTAAGAGACAGGAGAGGAACTACGGTGGCCATAATTACGGTTGGGCTCGGCGTCAGCCTCGGGGTCTGCGCTCCTCCTGTGAAGGTAATGCCTGTTGTACCTTTGGTGCTGGACTACAGGGTAGGAATGGTAGGACCTCCCACCATAGCCAGCAGCAGCCTCAGGCTCGGGCTCGCCGCTCACTGCTAGGAGGCAGAACCCCGCAAGAACGGTTGCTACGGCCTGTTAGGGAGGAAAAGGAATCAGTCGTCACTAGAGGAACAATCTGCCGAAACTCGGGAAACAAATTATGATATTTCAACTGTAACATCATTACCAAACTAATCAAAGGTCTTTGTATTTAAGCCTCTTCCCGCTAACTAAAGCGAGCTCTGCAGGTAATCTGTTTACAACCTTGGCCACACCAGCTCAAGAAGCTGTCAAGTGTCAGGCAGCAGGACTGCTGAAGGCAGGAGGTATACACTCACCACAATCTTCATGTCGACCAGATGTGTTGGACCAGCTTCGACTGTGCAGTGTCCCGCTGATGCACTCCCTTATATACTGCACTGGACTCCATCAAGGCCGCGCGGCGGTTTTCTCCCTCCTTGGGCACATGGGCTTTTCCATGACGGCAAGGCGTTGCCTGCGGTAGCTTGGGCTATCATTTGTTGTTACATTGCACTGCTCTACACCCTCCTCATCCCTCTCCCTATGCCGTCATCTCTAATGAATCTCACTAATAATTATAATTACTCTTGAATGGGAAAGTATGTTTAATCTCTTTACACGAAAAAGAATAACTGAGAAAAAGTGAGAATTGCCTTAGAAGGCTTAGGAAACTATGAAAGACTAGAAAGTGTTAGGAGGTGACAGAAGAGCTGGGTGATGGAGTATTGTGTCGCGGCATTCTGTGCTAATGAGGAAGGACAGGGAGTGCCACAGGTGCTCGACAGGTGTTCAGGCCTCGTGTGTTATCGTGGCAGTGAAAAGGTGACGGGAATAAAAGCCTTAACATTCAAAACACCGGCAAGAGACATTCAGAGTCAGAAAGGCTCACCAATATGTGTCAGTAGTGAAGTGGATAGATAGACTAATCATTGTGATGCAATAGCTGTCGGTGAGAAAGGTTATGGAGGTTATTGCTTTGGTTCCTCCTAAATCAAGTCACTCCCAGCACGCCCATACCTTCCAGAGCAGCGAAGGACAAAGTGACCTGAGTATTACCTTGGTGAGTTGTGCTGAGTGTTGGGATGCTAAAGGGTGACTTGCTTTGTGGATTACATACATGACGGTTCCTTTAAGTCTGTCCCTATCTAGTCACGTAGGCAGAAATGGATCCACGAACCATGACACTGATAAGTAAATGATGATAATGATGATGATGATGATGATGATCATGGCAGTGCTTAACGCTCGTCGGCCTTGATGAGCCTCGTGTGATAGTGACATTTTCAGAAGCAGATCATAAGGTCACTTTCAACACTGGAAAGAGCAGGATAGAGATGTTCAACCACTTTTTTTTTCCTGTGAGAAAACAGGATTACCTTATACTCAGTGACCCTCCTATTCCAAAACTACGCTGATCATATGACCACGACTACAACAACAACTACTTATATTATTACTACTACTACTACTACTACTACTATTACTACTACTACTACTACTACTACTACGAGAAACATTAATAGTAGCAGTAGTAGAATAGCAACACCCGCAGCAGCTACAATAGTAATAGTAGTAGTAGTAGTAGTAATAGTAGTAGTAGTAGTAGTAGTAGTAATAATATAAGTAGTTGTTGTTGTAGTCGTGGTCATATGATCAGCGTAGTTTTGGAATAGGAGGTGTGTGTGTGTGTGTGTGTGTGTGTGTGTGTGTGTGTGTGTGTGTGTGTGTGTGTGTGTGTGTGTGTGTGTGTGTGTGTGTGTGTGTTTATGGGCGCTTGTGTGTGTCTGAGAGTGTGTGTACGATTATGTGTGTGTTTGTGTGTGTGTATGTGTATGTGTATGTGTGTGTGTGTGTGTGTGTGTGTGTGTGTGTGTGTGTGTGTGTGTGTGTGTGTGACTGTTCAAGTTCAAGTTCAATATTTATTGCCAGTATAATTAAATTACATAAGGAAACTACAACAAAAATGCATTAATTAAGAATGGCACGGTCTGCCGAGCCGAGGCTCCCTGGCAGACAAAATAATTTATATAAGAGAATGCATAGGCATAGGCAACGTGGGACGGACATTTTGGACAATCATGAAATAGTATTACACGCACGCACGCACGCACGCACGCACGCACGCACGCACGCACGCACGCACGCACGCGCTTGCGCGCTTGCGCGCGCTCGCCCGCCCGCCCGCCCGCCCGCCCACCCACCCACCCACCCACCCACCCACCCACCCACCCACCCACCCACCCACCCACCCACCCACAAACGAACAATCATACAAACACCATCGTACAAACTTCATACAATATTCAGTTATTATTCACTTACATACATTCATACCTTTAGAATGCAATACCTTTACATACTACACATATGCACACACCACACACACACACAGCTACAAACACATGCATAACAACACTTACATTCGTACTCATACTGATATTTATATAGATTGAAGTGTATACAAATAATTTCTAGAAGTTTTCTTAAATATGGAGAGTGTACTATTGTTAACAAGAGATTTTATATTTGTTGGTAATGAGTTCCATAACTGTGGGCCGGAGTACATGATGCTGTGCCTGTACAGAGCTGTGCGGTAGTGTGTGGGCCGGAGTACATGATGCTGTGCCTGTACAGAGCTGTGCGGTAGTGTGTGGCCGGAGTACATGATGCTGTGCCTGTACAGAGCTGTGCGGTAGTGTGTGGGCCGGAGTACATGATGCTGTGCCTGTACAGAGCTGTGCGGTAGTGTGTGGGCCGGAGTACATGATGCTGTGCCTGTACAGAGCTGTGCGGTAGTGTGTGGTCCGGAGTACATGATGCTGTGCCTGTACAGAGCTGTGCGGTAGTGTGTGGGGCCGGAGTACATGATGCTGTGCCTGTACAGAGCTGTGCGGTAGTGTGTGGGCCGGAGTACATGATGCTGTGCCTGTACAGAGCTGTGCGGTATTGTGTGGGCCGGAGTACATGATGCTGTGCCTGTACAGAGCTGTGCGGTATTGTGTGGGCCGGAGTACATGATGCTGTGCCTGTACAGAGCTGTGCGGTAGTGTGTGGTCCGGAGTACATGATGCTGTGCCTGTACAGAGCTGTGCGGTAGTGTGTGGTCCGGAGTACATGATGCTGTGCCTGTACAGAGCTGTGCGGTAGTGTGTGGGCCGGAGTACATGATGCTGTGCCTGTACAGAGCTGTGCGGTAGTGTGTGGGCCGGAGTACATGATGCTGTGCCTGTACAGAGCTGTGCGGTATTGTGGACATCGCAGGTCTATACCGGTGCCTCTTGTTACATAAGAGTTCCCTACCAAATTGAATATTATGTTACTTGAAGTGAGTTATATTTCTAAAAATACATAATAGCAAAAAATAGTTATGAATATTATCAAATTTTAATAATTTATGTGATGAATATATAAGACTTACAGAGTCGAATTTACCCATGAAAAATATACATCTAAAATTTTTATTTTGCGCTACTCATAATTTATTGAGATACGAAGGCCAAGTACCACTGTGTGTGTGTGACTGTGTGTGTGTGACTGTGTGTTATTTTGTGTGTGTATGTGTACATGAAGAGCGCTAAGGTCATAGGATGTAGGAGTTTCATTTCATGGTGATAAAGACAAAAAAATGAGGAGCAGAATTTTATTCAATGCTTTTATCTAAAATATTTGGACAGTCTTTTGTGCCTTATCATTAATATTTTCCGTAGTTATGAGAGTAGGAACGCTGTGAGTGGTAGTGAGAGGGACGGCTTGCATAGCTGCTAGAATAACGGCTGGGCTCGGCGTCAGCTTCAGCGTCCCTCTTGTAACGCCCATCGTATTGTGGCTTGTAGTAAGAGACAGGAGAGGAACTGTAGCTGCCAGAATAACGGCTGGGCTCGGCGTCAGCCTCAGCGTCCCTCTTGTAACGCCCATCGTATTGTGGCTTGTAGTAAGAGACAGGAGAGGAACTGTAGCTGCCAGAATAACGGCTGGGCTCGGCGTCAGCCTCAGCGTCCCTCTTGTAACGCCCATCGTATTGTGGCTTGTAGTAAGAGACAGGAGAGGAACTGTAGCTGCCAGAATAACGGCTGGGCTCGGCGTCAGCCTCAGCGTCCCTCTTGTAACGCCCATCGTGTTGTGGCTTGTAGTAAGAGACAGGAGTGTAACTACGATGGCCATAATAACTGCTGGGCTCGGCGTCAGCTTCAGCGTCCCTCTTGTAACGCCCATCGTAGTGAGGCTTGTAGTAAGAGACAGGAGAGGAACTGGGGTGGCCATAATAACTGCTGGGCTCGGCGTCAGCTTCAGCGTCCCTCTTGTAACGCCCATCGTGTTGTGGCTTGTAGTAAGAGACAGGAGTGTAACTACGGTGGCCATAATAACTGCTGGGCTCGGCGTCAGCCTCAGCGTCCCTCTTGTAACGCCCATCGTAGTGAGGCTTGTAGTAAGAGACAGGAGAGGAACTACGGTGGCCATAATTACGGTTGGGCTCGGCGTCAGCCTCGGGGTCTGCGCTCCTCCTGTGAAGGTAATGCCTGTTGTACCTTTGGTGCTGGACTACAGGGTAGGAATGGTAGGACCTCCCACCATAGCCAGCAGCAGCCTCAGGCTCAGGCTCGCCGCTCACTGCTAGGAGGCAGAACCCCGCAAGAACGGTTGCTACGGCCTGTTAGGGAGGAAAAGGAATCAGTCGTCACTAGAGGAACAATCTGCCGAAACTCGGGAAACAAATTATGATATTTCAACTGTAACATCATTACCAAACTAATCAAAGGTCTTTGTATTTAAGCCTCTTCCCGCTAACTAAAGCGAGCTCTGCAGGTAATCTGTTTACAACCTTGGCCACACCAGCTCAAGAAGCTGTCAAGTGTCAGGCAGCAGGACTGCTGAAGGCAGGAAGTATACACTCACCACAATCTTCATGTCGACCAGATGTGTTGGACCAGCTTCGACTGTGCAGTGTCCCGCTGATGCACTCCCTTATATACTGCACTGGACTCCATCAAGGCCGCGCGGCGGTTTTCTCCCTCCTTGGGCACATGGGCTTTTCCATGACGGCAAGGCGTTGCCTGCGGTAGCTTGGGCTATCATTTGTTGTTACATTGCACTGCTCTACACCCTCCTCATCCCTCTCCCTATGCCGTCATCTCTAATGAATCTCACTAATAATTATAATTACTCTTGAATGGGAAAGTATGTTTAATCTCTTTACACGAAAAAGAATAACTGAGAAAAAGTGAGAATTGCCTTAGAAGGCTTAGGAAACTATGAAAGACTAGAAAGTGTTAGGAGGTGACAGAAGAGCTGGGTGATGGAGTATTGTGTCGCGGCATTCTGTGCTAATGAGGAAGGACAGGGAGTGCCACAGGTGCCCGACAGGTGTTCAGGCCTCGTGTGTTATCGTGGCAGTGAAAAGGTGACGGGAATAAAAGCCTTAACATTCAAAACACCGGCAAGAGACATTCAGAGTCAGAAAGGCTCACCAATATGTGTCAGTAGTGAAGTGGATAGATAGACTAATCATTGTGATGCAATAGCTGTCGGTGAGAAAGGTTATGGAGGTTATTGCTTTGGTTCCTCCTAAATCAAGTCACTCCCAGCACGCCCATAGCTTCCAGAGCAGCGAAGGACAAAGTGACATGAGTATTACCTTGGTGAGTTGTGCTGAGTGTTGGGATGCTAAAGGGTGACTTGCTTTGTGGATTACATACATGACGGTTCCTTTAAGTCTGTCCCTATCTAGTCACGTAGGCAGACATGGATCCACGAACCATGACACTGATAAGTAAATGATGATAATGATGATGATGATGATGATCATGGCAGTGCTTAACGCTCGTCGACCTTGATGAGCCTTGTGTGATAGTGACATTTTCAGAAGCAGATCATAAGGTCACTTTCAACACTGGAAAGAGCAGGATAGAGATGTTCAACTACTTTTTTTTTCTTGTGAGAAAACAGGATTACCTTATACTCAGTGACCCTCCTATTCCAAAACTACGCTGATCATATGACCACGACTACAACAACAACTACTTATATTATTACTACTACTACTACTACTACTATTACTACTACTACTACTACTACTACTACTACGAGAAACATTAGTAGTAGCAGTAGTAGAATAGCAACACCCGCAGCAGCTACAATAGTAATAGTAGCAGTAGTAGTAGTAGTAGTAGTAGTAGTAGTAGTAGTAGTATAGCAACAGCCGCAGCAGCTACAATAGTAATAGTAGTAGTAGTAGTAGTAGTAGTAGTAGTAGTATAGCAACAGCCGCAGCAGCTACAATAGTAATAGTAGTAGTAGCAGTAGTATAGCAATAACCGCTGCAGCAACAGTAGTAGTAGTAGTAGTAGTAGTAGTAGTAGTAGTAGAAGTATAGCAACAGCCGCAGCAGCTACAATAGTAATAGTAGTAGTAGTAGTAGTATAGCAACAGCCGCAGCAGCTACAATAGTAATAATAGTAGTAGCAGTAGTATAGCAATAACCGCTGCAGCAACAGTAGTAGTAGTAGTAGTAGTAGTAGTAGAAGTAGAAGTATAGCAACAGCCGCAGCAGCTACAATAGTAATAGTAGTAGTAGTAGTAATATAGCAACAGTCGCAGCAGCAACAGTAGTAATAGTAGTAGTAGTAGTAATATAGCAACAGCCGCAGCAGCTACAATAGTAATAGTGCACGTGCGTGTGTGTGTGTGTGTATGTGTCTGTGTGTGTGTCATTCACCTATGGTCTTGTCTGTGCGAGCCGGAATCGCTATCGCCAGTTTTAACCTCCCGGAGGGACCTTGGAGCTCATTATGACCGATCTTAGGTTAATGCTGGGGCCTCACTGTGATGGGGGGGAGGGGGTCTCTTTGTTTCTTACTTCCTTCTTCTTATCTCTTCTCTTCTCTTTACTCTTTCTTGCTCTTGAGATATTCTGAGGGGGATTCTTGTCTAGGTCAAAGATGGATGTTTCTAATTATAAGCGGGCCCTGTTGACAGACTTGCATGTGGCCGTATTATGGAGCCTTCTATGGGGGTAATGGCTAGACCCGGATAGAGGCTTCACATTGCCCTGGGCCACAGTTACCATTTAAAATCCAGTCACTATGTCCTTCCAACAGACAGGATTCAGGTTGGTAATTCATAATTCGGAAATAAATAATTTCCTTTTTCTTATCCCCAGCACGGGTTCGAACCGTCCCTGACTCATCAGATTTGCACCCAACTGGCGCTTTAACCGCCCTGGCCAAAGGATATATCCATTGGTTTTACGGTTCCGGTTGTATTTATGTGCATTACATCACACACCACACACACATCCCATTGCTCAAGAAGAACTGTAACAGCCCGAATTTGTCAGTGAAAAATCCTTGGGAGCGAACGAGGATTCGAACCAGCTAATCACAGAAAGGAGCGCCAACGCTCTATCCACTGAACCATCGTGGGGGTTAAATGATGTATGTGTGTGTGTGTGTGTGTGTGTGGTGTGTGTGTGTGTGTGTGGTGTGTGTGTGTGTGTGTGTGTGTGTGTATGTGGGTATGTTAGTGTATGTGTGTGTTTGTGTGTGTGTGTGTGTGTGTGTGTGTGTGTGACTGTGTGTGTGTGATTGTTTGTGTGTATGTGTGTGTGTGTGTGTGTGTGTGTGTGTGTGTGTGTGTGTGTGTGTGTGTGTGTGTGTGTGTGTGTGTGTGTATTCTCTCTAGCTGTTCTCTAATGGTATTTTACAGTGCCTGAGCTACACTCGTATGGCCCCGTCTCCATATCAACATTCTTATCATTCATCCTTAGTGCTTAGTGTTGGGGAAAGCCACCAACCCGGGAGGCGGGTCACAAACCCCCGGCTAACACCCGGTGTGGTGTGGGCAAGTGTCTGTTTATGAGGGAATGTCTGTTTACTAACAAAGGCAAAGAAAACGGGTGTTGAGGGGAATAATTGCTAATATTGACTTGATCAACAAAGGCATGTCCAGGCGTACTACGACAACAAACCCGTCTTTATTTATCTTTAAAGGCGGAGGGGGTGGGGGGGGAGTCACGAAGTGGAACACTCGCCGACGTCGGCGAGAATTCCTATCGGCGACAGCTATAGCTATGGTTTTGAGCATATATGATATAAGAGGTGTTCAATTTCGTACAGAAATGTCTTAACCACCCGTATATACCCCCATCTCCTGCTCAGAGGACATTTCTGTACCCTGGGAGAGGCGGGCTGTGTGATGCAGTTTGTCCGCCTCACGGGCCAGTCATTAGCAAGTTTCGCGCCACGGCTGGAATGGGGCTGTTGTTTTTCCCGCACTTTTTACAAAAGTCATGTTTGTAGGGAAATAATTGGCGTGGAAATGATTTTTTTTTGTGGATTTGATATTTTGAAGAACATTCAACATAATTATGCAAAGAACAAATGGGTCTGGAGGATTACTTTAAGTCA